>CAUYLG010029009.1:0-55993 GCA_963573385.1 Cacajao melanocephalus
GAGACCATCATTCTCAGCAAACTGACACAAGAACAGAAAATCAAACACTGCATGTTTTCATTCATAAGCGGATATTGAACAATGAGAACACATGGACACAGGGAGGAGAGCACCACACACTGGGGTCTGTTAAAGGGGACTAGGGGAGGGACAGTGGAGGGTAGGGAGTTTGGGAGGGTTAACGGGGAGAAATGCCAGATATAGATGATGGGGATGGAGATCGCAAACCACATTACCATGTATGTACCTATGCAACAATTCTGCATGTTCTTCACATGTACCCCAGAACCTAAAATGCAATAAAAAATATATATATAAATAAAAATAAAGGTAAAAAATTTTAGGCTTTTTAGTAAGTTTGAAGTGGTCTCTTATTGTGATTTAAATTTACATTTATTTAATACTGTAATTTATTATGTTTTGCCCCTTTTCCTGTCCTTAGTGCCACTTAAATGGGATTGTCTTTTATTGTTGAATTGTACGAGTTCTTTATATGGAAATACATGTTATTTATATTTATGTCCGATATATGTATTGTGATATGATATATGATATCTTCCTTCCCATCTCTGGCTTGTCTTTTCATTTTGCTAATAACATCTTTTAATGAGAAAACATTTAAATTTTGATAAAGTCAAATTTGTCTATTTTTTTCATTTATGGTTAGTGCTTTTCATAAGAAATTTTGTGTATACCAAGTTTACTAAGATATTGTTTCATTATAAACACTTTATAATTTTACCTTTTAAACACAGGTCAGTTATGTACCTTCACTTAAGTTTTGTTTATAGTTAGGTAAGTGTTAAAGTTCTTTTTTTTTTCCCATGTCTATTCAATTATTCCAGCACCAGTTGCTGAAAAAAAAATTATTTCCCCATAAATACTCATGGTGCTTTTTGCAAAAATCAATTAATTGTGACCAGGTGACTCACATCTGTAATCCCAACTCTTTGGGAGGCTGAGGCAGGAGGATTTCTTGAGGCCAGGAGTTCAAAACCAGCCTGGGCAATATAGTGAGACTCCATCTCTAAAAGTTTTTTTAATCAATCAATTGTATATGTGGGTTTATATCTAGACACCCTGTGCTGCTCCATTTATTAATCTATTTATCTACTTGTTCCCAGGCCAATACTATAGGCTTAATTATTATGGCTTTATAGTAAGGCTGTAAATCAGACTTTGTTTTCATTATTCTAGGTCCTTTGTCTTAACTGTGGATTTCAGAATCAACAGGCCAATTTCTACCCCCCTCAGAAAAAAGGAGGCTCTGAAATTTTGATTGGAATTACATTCACTCTATAAATAAATTCTGGAAAAATTGACATTTAACAATATTGAGTCTTCCAATTTATGAAATGGGTGTATTTCTTTATTTATTTAGATCCTCTTTAATTTTTCTCAGCAATGTTTTATAATTTTCAGCCCACAGGTTTTATACTTCTGTTAAATTTATTCTTATATATTTTATATTTTTTAATTTATTCTTATATATTTTATTTATATGAAATATATATTTTATATTTTGTATATTCTATTACAAATAGAATTGCTTATAAAACTTATTTGCTTCTAGTATGAAATGCAGTTTTGTATATTGATCTTCTTCTCTGTTACCTTGCTGTGTTCGATTATCAGTTTTAATAGTTGCTTTATGGATTTCTACATGCCTAGTCATACTGTCTGCAGATAAAGATCATTTTACTTCTTATCTTTTTTGCCTTTTATTTCTTTTACTTGACCTACTGTACTGGCTAGGCTTTCCAGGAAAATATAGAACAAAACTAAAAAGGGTGAAAGTTATCAGGTACAAACACATTTCAGAATGTTACACATTGCTGATTAACCAACATTTTATCTTTTCTTTATTCTTTTTTGAAACTGAGTATTGCTTTGTCTCCCAGGCTGGAGGGCATTGGCACGGTCATGGCTTACTGCACCCTCTGCCTCACATGTTCAAGTTAGTCTCCTGTCTCAGCCTCCCAAGTCTGTGACTACAGGCATGTGCCACCACACCTTGCTAATTTTTGCGTTTTTAGTAGAGATGAGGTTTCACTACGTTGGCCAGGTTGCTCTCCATCTCCTGACTTCATGATCCACCCACCTCAGCTTCCCAAAGTTCTGGGATTACAGGTGTGAGCCACTGCCCCTGGCCATTTTATCTTTTCTAATGTCCCTTTTATCTCCGTACCTAGTGACAGAGCTACAAAGTACATGAAACAGAAACAAAGGGTGGAATAGTTAAATCTTCCATGTGATAAAGATGATCTATTTTAAAAATACAGTTAACTAAATGATGAAATAATATTTGAAAAAAAGGTAAGGTCTTTTAAAACGTTACATTCATCATGTCCGAATGTCCAAATCATGGAAAGCATTTTTCAATGTGATTTTAGTTGACAGATGCTAGGTTGATTTCGGCAGACCTGTAATTCACAAACGAATAAATTAAAATTGTGAATAACCTACTTTAAAAAGTTAAAGCTGTTAATAATCAAAGAAATGTAGATTAAAACAATAATGAGAAAACTGCAAATTCTAGTTAAGGTGCTTCTGCGGGCTTCAACAGATCCCTATACTTCCTCTATTACACAGATAATCACTGTGAATTGAAATTGTATATTTTCTCCTACTAGATGAAATCTTTGTGACAGCAGGATTAGTTCAATAAGAACATAAAGATAAAAAAATAATTAGAATGCCTAGAATTGTCAAAGACAAAAAGAATTAGGCACTCTTATATACACTGCTGGTGGGGGTATAAATTGATAAAACCTTTCTCCAGAGCAATTTGGCACAGTATCAAGCTCCTTAAAATATGTATAAACTTTGACCTAGCAATTTCATTTCAAGAAACTTTGTAGCTCTATTACTAGGTACAAAGATAAGGAAATAATTCATGTGCCCAAAGATTTCTACATAAAAACAGGTACAAAATATAGGTAATCTGAATGTCCAAAACTGGGAAATAAGTAAAATAAATTATGATATTTATCATGGAATTATATAATAGAATTTTATGCAGCTATTAAAATTTGGTTCATACATGCTTTATGTTCTTTATAGATACATTTGTAATATAGTAAGTGAAAAAGGAGTATAAAACACCAAATAGCATTTGAATACATTTTTTCAAAAAAAATAGCTATAGCTGAGGGTGGTGGTACACACCTGTAGTCCCAGCTATTCAGGAAGCTGAGGTGAGAGGATCACTTGAGCCCAGAAATTCAAGACCAGCCTGAGCAAAACAGCAACATAATGAGACCCCATCTTTGATTTAAAAAAAAAAAAAAAAAAAAAGGTAGCTCTAGATGAATTTTTTAAAAATCACAGAGATACATCAAAATGCTGTATTCTCAAGAGCAATTTGCTTCTTATACCCATTCATTCCTTTATTCTCTATAAAACTGGGGATTGAGATTATAGGTAATGTTATTTTACTTATCTATAGTTCCTTTTTTCTCTACCATTAGTGAATATTGCTTTTGGCACTAGGAAAAAAAAACATAATTTTAAAAGAAAAACTGGGGGCCTCCAAACACAGTATGTATTTTGGTCATATGTTTCCACCCAATCAGCTTCAAAACAGCTGTCTTTCAGTTAATTGCTGCTTCTCTTCCTCGCTCTCTTTTCCCTGGTGCAGATATCATGTGGATTCGTGGTAGGCTTGCAATTACTCATCCTCTCCTCAACACATCTATTCTTTTGATCACAACTCTAGAAGGTGTGTGTCACGTGGACAACAACAGCGAAGGGATGAAGCAGCTTATCAATGTCACCACAGAGTCAAATAGAAAATGAAAGACTAAGCTGAGAACAAGGATCGTTTGTAGCAGGTATAGCCAGGATTTCAGCTTTCACGTAGAGAAGAAATCAAGGGAAAATTGTAATTGCATTCATTGTCCATGTATTAGAACAAAGAGAACTTGTCTCCTTCCCAACTCCCTCTCACCCCAAAAAATTTGTGCCATTATTTTGTATGTTTGCTTTGTTTATGCAAATAAAAGGTGCATGTTTCTTGCTCTGTTTTTCTTACTACATAAAATTACATAATGTCATTAATACAATGTTAGCCCTAACAACTGACCACATTTGACCATTGCCTGGAACCACAAGCTTCTTTTAAACCTTGAGCTAAAAAGCACAGTTTATTAGGATGTGATACCCCTTCTAAAGTTAGTTATTCTATTGGGAAATAAATTGTTTGCTTCAAGCTCCCATTCGTTCTTTTGTCCTCTGCAGAACTGTAGGAAGTTGAAACTAGTAAAGATCTTAGATAATAATAGTTATCATTTAAAGTGATCATTCAATAACAGGCACTATTCTAACAGCCATACATACACATTAATACATTTAATTCTTACAACTCTAAGGTAGGTTCTACTACTCATTACAAAGATCAAGGAACTGAGGCACAGACAAGCTAGGTTAAATTGTTTAATGTGACACAAGAAGTATCCCAGGATTGAAGCAGAGGTTATATGAAATTGAAGTCCCCTCAATTTCCATGCTCTACTGCCTCTCTGTCATCATCTGTGTATCTGGTCCTCATAGAGAACAGCAAGTACCGTTCCCATTGTAGAAAAATCAGAAAGCAGATTGCAAAAGTAATACATCATTCATGCGTATGTCTTTTCTTTTTATTTATAGTGTTTATTTATGGTTTTATTCTTTATTCTTTAAGTGCCAAATCTTCCTTTGTTTATCTTATGGCTTCTGCCTGTTGTGCCATCCTTAGATTTTCCCACTTCCAGATGATATAAATGTAGATAAGTGTAGGTATAAATATAGACATAGTCACCTACATTTAGGCCAGTTCTTCTGTATTTATTTACTTGTTCTATATCCGATTTACTTCAGTTCTTTTTAAACATTTATATCTCCAATTCAGGTAGAATTTATTTTAGGTAAAACTTTTTCCCAAAGAGTTTTTTCCTCTGCTGCCTAGCATCACTTATGATATATTTCTTCCTTCCCACTTATTTTAAGTGTGATCTTTATCACATGGGTCTGTTGAGGACTCTTGTCTTCAATTTCATTAATTGTCTATTGCTAGTCCATTAACACACCTTTTTCCATATTCTGATTTGTAACACATTGTAATATGTTACTGGACAAAACCCCTCCAAATTATCATTCTTTTAGAAAGTGTTTCTAAATATTTTGAAGATAACTGTTATCAATTAATATAATTTCTCTTTCAAAAATGTGGTGTGCCTTCCTATTCATCTTAGTACGGGAAGTCCTAGCCAGAGCAATCAGGCAAGAAAAAGAAATAAAAGGCACCCAAATAGAAAGAGAGGAAGTTAAGCCATCTCTGTTTACAGACCACATGATTTATACCTATGAAACCCAATAATCTCTGCCCAAAACTACTTTATCTGATAAACACCTTCAGAAGAGTTTCAGAATACAAAATCAATGTACAAAAATCAGTAGCATTTTTATACACCAACATTCAAGCTTAGTGCCAAATCAAGAATGCAATCCCAGTCACAATAGTCTCCAAAAGAATAAAATATCTAGGAATACAGCTAACCAAGGAGGTGAAAGATGTCTACAATGAGAATTAAAAACATTGCTCAAAGAAATCAGAGATGACAAACAAATGCAAAAATTCATGGATAGAAATTATCAATATACTATGCTCCAAGGCTGCAGTAACCAAAACGGCATGATGCTGGTATAAAAACAGACATATAGACCAGTGGAACAGAACAGAGAGCCAAGAAATAATGACACACATATACAACTATCTGAATTTCTACAAACTCAATGAAAACAAGCAATGGAGAAAAGACTCCCTATTCAATAAATGGCACTGGGATAACTGGTTAGCCATATGCAGAAGATTGAAACTGCACTCCTTCCTTACACCATATACAAAACTCAACTCAAAGGAATATAGACTAAAACGTAAAATCTAAAACTATAAAAACTCCAAAAGATAACTTAGGAAATATCATTCTGGACATAGGCCCTGGCAAAGATTTCATGACAAAGACACCAAAAGCAACTGCAACAAAAACAAAACTGACAAATGGGACTTAAACTAAAGAGCTTCTGCAGAGCAAAAGAAACTATCAACAGAGGAAACAACAACAACAACCAGAGTCTCTAAGGAACTTAAATCTGCAAGCAAAAAACAAACCCAAAAAAAACAAAAAAGTAAGCAAAAGACATGAACAGACACTTTACAAAAGAAAATATACATGTGGCCAACGATCATATGAAAAAATGCTCAGCATCACTAATCATTAGAAAAATACAAATCAAAACAACAATGAGATACTATCTCACATCATCAGAATGCTATTATTTTTAAAAAGTCAAAAAATAATAGATGCTTGTGAGGTTGCAGAGAAAAGGGAACATTATACCCTGCAGGTGAGACTGTAAATTAGTTCAGCCATTGTGGAAAACAGTGTGACGATTTCTCAAAGAACTTAAAACAGAACTACCATTTGACCCAGCTATCCCATTATTGGATATATACCCAAAGGAGCATAAATTGTTGTACCATTAAGACGCATGCATGTGCACAATCATCACAACACAATTCACAATAGCAAAGACATGAAATTCAACCTAAATGCCCATCAACAGTAAACTGTTCAAGCACTTTGGGAGTAAACCCCAGCACTTTGGGAGGCCAAGGCAGAAGGATCGCTTGAGCCCAGGAGTTTGAGACCAGCCTAGGCAACATAGCAAAACCCCGTGTCTACCAAAAATATATATATATAAATTAGCCAGGCATGGAGGCACGCACCTGTGGTCCCAGCTACTCAGGAGGCTGAAGTGGGTGGATTGCTTGAGCCCAGGAGGTGGAAGTCGCAGTGAGTTGAGGTCTTGCTACTGCACTCCAGCCTGAAAAGAGAACGACTCTGTCTCAAAAAAAAAAAAAAAGGTAGACTGTATAAAGATAATGTGGTACATACACACGATGGAATACTATTCAGACAATAAAAAGAATGAGATCATGTCCTTTGCAGCAACTGGATGGGGCAGAACGCCATTATCCCACACGAACTAAAACAGCAACAGAAAACCAAATACCATGTGTTTTTACTAATGAGTGGGAGCTAAACATTGAGTACACATGTACACAAAGAAGGGAACAACAGACACCAGGGCCTACTTGAGGAGGGAGGAGGGAAAGGATTGAAAAACCACTTATCATGTCCTATGCTTATTATCTGGGTGACAAAATTGAAAAATATCAAACCTCTGTGACACACAATTTACCTAAATAACAAACTTGCACATGCACCCCTGAACTTAGAATCAAAGTTTAAAAAAAGCTTTGCTGAAATGCTTTACACTTTTAAAAACAATTTTTGGTGTGTCTGTACATGTTTTCAAGCCTCCTTTTCATGACCTTCAGAAAGGGTTTCTTTAAAGAAAACAGTTTGGGCCTGGGTGTGGTGGCTCACACCTATAATCTCAACACTTTGGGAGGCCAAGACAGGAGGGTCACTTGAGCCCAGGGGTTTCAAGACCAGCCTGGACAACATAGGGAAACCTTGTCTGTACAAAAAATTTTAAAAAATTAGTCAGGCATAGTGGCACACCTGTGATCCCAGCTATGCAGGAGGCTGAGGTGGGATGATTGCTTGAGCCCAGGAGTTCAAGGCTGCAGTGAGCCATGACCATGCCACTGCACTCCAGTCTGGATGACAAAGCAAGACCCTATTTCAAAAAAAAAAAAGTTTGATGGTGCTTTATGAATTATTACAATAAAACATTTTATGTTAAAAATCATGTAATATAAAAAGCATAGAGAAGAAAATAAAAGCCACCTGTAGTCCCACCATCCAGAAATAACAACTGCTTCCCTTTTGGTCTGTATCTCTCCATTCCTCTTTTCTATGTGCAAATATACACACACATACCCATTTAAGATTACATATTTTATATTGTGTGAAACTTATTTTTATTTAACATTATTTTTTTTCTTTCCATGAAAATTTTTTAAAATGCATTTGTCTAGGTCTGATTTCCAAGGAATTAAGTCCTGGTTCTACTGTCTGGTGTTTGCCTGATGCACATAGTCTATGTTATTGTAAATGACTGCATTCTATTCCATTTTGTGGACATTCCACACTTTAACAAATCCCCTATCTTGTAGAATGAGATGACTACCCATTTTTGTTACCGCATATAACTTTGCAGTAAATATATATTATTTATATTCATCTTTGCAGAGTTCTCCAATTATTTGCTTTGATTAAATCTGTTAGATGTGGAAATGCTTGTTCAACAGGTATACACACTGTTCAGGCTCTTTATAGATATTGCTGGATAATACTTGTGAAAATTGATTCCAAGTTCTGCTCCTCCCGTAAATGCTGAGAGTTCCTCTGTCCTCACGGTCATATCACTGGGTATTGACACTGGACAATAAGTATCTTTTAAATTCTTTTCCATCCTAATGAAAGAAAGCAGATTTCACTGTGCTTTAATCATTTCTATATAGCACATAAAATGTCATGACAGTGAAATCTTTACTGTATAAACATCCTTTATCAACAAAATTAATCTTTTTATCAACAATTTAAATTATCTGATAATATTACAAACTATTTCTATTTGTACTTACTGTTTTGCCCACTTCTTTTAACTTTAGTAAGTCCATTTTTAATTGAATGTATCTGCTTTAGACAGACACAAGTAATTATCTTATATATTTATGCAATATGAGAGTCTTATTAGGGGATGTTTGACCCAATTTTACTTAGTATTATACCTGGCATATGGCTTTATTAGATTTTTTGCCAGTATTTTGAAAACACCAATCTACTCATAGTTATATTCATTAGATTTACATTTTCAAAAATATTTTAAACTGACATTTCTGTAGCTATAAAAATTAAAATAATTATATTTAGAGTCCACCATGTTTAAAATAAAAGTATTTAGCACGGTTTCATGTACGCTACTTTTTAAATGATCTTTCTATCCTTTTTCATGTTACTATTTTTACCTTAACTATGTTTATTTTCATGAAAACTATTTTGACATTTGCATCTGGTTTTATATTCTAAATTGCTGTGCTTAACATGTTCTAGTGCTCACTGTCAGACCTTCCATACTGCTCCCACAAAGACAGCAGGGAAACCTGTTGATTGGACAAAGCTGGGTTTTATTAAACTGGCTGAGCAGGAGAGAGTACCACCTTGAGGAAGTCTCAGCAGGGGCTCCAAAAAGGCAGAGGACGTTAGGGCTTTAGGGGTTAATGTTAGTCACAGAGTAGTTTCAGAGTGAAAGTTGCTAAGTGTGGTTCAGGCAGAAATTGGCCAAAATTTATAAATTGGGCAAGTTGCAGGAATAATCATTGGTTTATCTTTGGGACACAGTCCATGTGAAGTTGAAAACAGTTTGTCTGTAGGTCTGAATGAGCTGGAGTTAAAACTATTTGGCCTCAGTCTTGCATTTTGTCATTTTACAAACTGTCTGCTTTTCCAGCCAATTGTGGCTTATTTCATTCATCACCACAAAATCCCAATGTTTGCTTCATTTATTTGTTGTTGGAATATGCTTTCAAATATTGTTTAAGAAGTAGAATATTTTCTGATTTTTTGAATACATGAATTTTGTTTTGTTTTGTTTTTTTCTGTTACTCAACCACATGTAAGATAAGTGCTTTGACTATAAGTGCCTTGGTCACAACCTCTTTCAAAACTCTGTAATTCTATTGTCTTCTGATATTTAGAGATACAGAAAAAAAACTCTGAGTCCAGTGGGTTTTTCTTTTCTCGTAAATATTTAATAAATTTTTGTATTTAAAAACCTTGTTGGTATATATTTTCACTGTGGATTTCCTTGTAGATCTTTAGAATACCAGAGCCCTATTTATTTATATACAAGGGCACTTTTCAAACCAGAAACATTTTCATCAATAATAACTTTGATAATTGTTTCTGTTCTATTTGCTTATGTTTCACTATAAGAATGGCTGTAATTTCTAGGTCTGTTCATCAGTCTCTGTTTTCTACAACTTTTCTCTTTCTATTGTTTCTTTCATCTCTTCCCTGCTTTTTTCTACATTCTGGAGTGTTGCTAGACTTTTGTCTTTATCACTGTTTTGATTTTCAGTAGTGTTAATTCTGCTATAAGTACTTCCAAAGCAGTATGGCACACTAGTTAAAACCACCCTCCATAGACACCTGAATTCAAAATGTGGACTCTGCTCTTAATCAAATCAGGACCACAGATGAATTTCTAAACCTCTCTGCTTTAGTTTTCTCATCTATAAAGATAATAGTTACAATCTCATCGAGTTGAAGAAAGATTTAATGAGTTAATCATGTAAAGCACACAGCTGACACTCAAAAGGCGTTAATTTTCAATTCTGCTATTGCATTTCTTTTATAACTTATAATCATATTTTGCTCTTTACTTCATCTTCTTCTTGTATCAGTGTATTCTCTATTATTTCTTTTCTTGATTCACAAGTCTAAATTCTACTAAGGATATAAAATAATTACTGGAAACTGCCTTCTTGATCTGTGCCATTTCTTTTTCAGAGATGTGCTCTTCTTCTGAGTCTTCAGGATTATATTTACTCTTCCCTGTTTTAGCATCTTATTCCAGTGTCTCATGCTGAGTTTTAAACTTTTATCTCTAAATGCAGTAATATTTATTAGGTGAAGTATTTGCCAAAAATCAGGTAAGTGGATTTCTCTTATCCAGGCTTACTTGGGGACTAGATCTTTCTTACTAAGATCTACAGTTGAAGAGTAGGTTTCAATCCTGGCTTCTAGCAGTCAGCTTTGCAATTCTGAGGAGATGAGTTCTTCTTTCCCCTATGTCTAGGTCTCTGGCACACTGAACCAAACCAATGAATTAAAAGCCACATCCTCCATCACATACTACAACAAACATGTGTCATCCTGTCTCCTCCCCTAACCATAGTGCTTTAACTATTGGAAACTACTCAGGATGATGATGATGGTGGTGGTGGTGGTGGTGGTAGTGGTGGTGACAGAGAACAGTTACATGTCTTGAGCACTGCTATGATCTGAATCTTGGCATCACCCCAAAATTCATGTTGGAATCTAATACTCAATGTAATAGTATTAAGAGGTGGGACTTTCGGGAAAGTGATTAAGTCATGAGGGCAGGGCCCTTATAAAAGAGGTTAAAGGGAGCTGCCTTGTCTCTTCCACCATGTGAGGACAACAAAGGCACCATCTTTAAAGCAAAACAAACCGTGACCAGACACTGAGTCTACTGGTAACTTGATCTCGGACTTCCCAGCCTCCAAAACAATAAGAAATTTCTGTTGTTTAATAAATTACCCAGTCTGCGGTATTTAGTTATAGTAGCTCAAATAGACTGAGACAAACACCTGCTATAGGCCAACATTATATAAGACACTTTCTACTTCAAATCTATATAACTCTGTAAGAGAGATATTACCATATGCACATTAGAGATAAAGAAACTGAAGCTCAGAAAAAGTAAGTCACTTTCCCAAGGCTTCTCATTTATCAAGTGGAAGAAGTAAGATTCTAACCCAGGTCCATCCATTCATTTGTTCCTCTATAACAGGCAATGTGCCCCCTGCCAGCACCCGCCTCCTTCTTCCAACTCTGTTGTTTTCCAGTAACCTTTGGTATAAACAAATATAAAAATATAGGAGGGTAGATACTTTTGTCATCTTTAAAAAAAATCATTGATTGTGCAGAAGAAATACAAGACTCTGGGTCCCTAAGATGGCACAGATTTCAAGGAAGAGGAATCAGAGTACGCTGTGTTTTCTTTTTTTTTTCAAATACCTATTTCATGTAGTAAAGCGTGGGTGTGCCAGAAAGGGAAATGACAAGGTGTTTCTAAATCCACCTTCTGTCAATTAGCTTTTTTCTTTTATCTTCTTAGGTGGTATAACAGTTTTAAGATTTTCTTTTGTGCCTCCGTACACATATTCATGCAAACTTGGGGAAGGCTATGTCAGAGGCTGCTAACCTAATACAACTTTAAACATTGCAACATTCTATAATTAGGCCCAATGACAGCCAGTGACATATATAATGCACACTGACTTTCCCATCCTTCCCCTATACCACACATGAACCTATTCCACACAAATTATAGAAACGCTAACCTGGGAATTCACAGATGTCAAATGGGAAAAGTTGGCTACAATCAGCCACAATTTTTAAAATACCCCTTGCATTCATTTGAGGTTAATTAAGAGGATGAGTTTTGTCATAAGGCCAAATACCTCCTCTAACTGGAAGAAACAATCATTCAGAGCATGTCATTAAAGGTGACAGCAAAGATTTAATGTCACTCCACTCTTTTTATATTTGCTGGTTGTAATTGTCTTTATGTGGGCTTTTTATAATGCTTGAATCAAAGAAGTTAAAGAAAAATAAAATAACTAGTATCCATGTTCAGCATCCCTTTTCAGGTGTAAACATGTTCCTAAGATATTTTTCCTAGAAAAAAATACTAACTCTATAAAAGAATGCTAAAAGAGCAGAATATAATCTGGGTTATGAACTAGCAGTTTATACTATTAAGTGATGAAGATTATTCATTAATAAGCTAGATAAAATTAACTAAAAAATACATTTTACTTCTTCCAAGTGTAACCAGGGAAAGAATATTTCTCTTAAAAATGTTTGACTTAGTTCTTCAATAACTGAAGCACACTGTTTAGTTCTGGGGGTCATAAAACCTGTCCTTATTGCTGTTGTTATTAGGAATCTTGTATTTGCAACTACAAGTTACTAAAAATATTGAAGGAAATAGCACAGGGTTACAACAGATGCTCAGAGCTGAAATCCTATGCCCAGAAACTGCTGTTGCTTTTGAAATCACCCTCATCGCTGAGTCAGTTGTTCATGTGTATGTCTGCCAGGGCGCAATGATCATTTTGTGCCAAATTTGGCAGGTGTTGTCTTCCTACTCCAAAGTGAGGAGAGAATCTCTCTAAAAATATCTTTCTTCCTTATTCACATAGGCACCATATTATTCTGAGAAGGAATGCATCACTACCAACCATAGGGTGTGTATGTGTTTTTGTTTATCTCTTGTACCATTCCTTTTTCCAAAAACTAAGATTTGTGTTTACACCATATTTTTGGATGGAGCATCTAAATGCACCTGATTCGTGAATCACAGTACTCAACAGATGTTGACGGAATTAATGATTCAGCAAAGCAACTCAGGCTCTCTTTCCCAGGAATTATATTGCAAAATTCTCAATGCCTGAAGGAATTAGCTTATTTTCAATACCAGTACGTTTTTTGTATAATTCCTATTTATTTTCGTAATGCTCATCCTTACCTAGATATTTGATGGTAGTTTATGGAAGCACAACTTTCTTTGCCAACACAGCTCTGTCCTGCTCACAAAGAACCTTCTCCTATATATATCTCCCTAGGATCCTTCTCACTAACTTTGCTCAAACCTTGCCCTCTGCCTCAGATGACCTCCTTATCATTTTACAACGATCTACCTCATTTAGGTCCCAGCTCAAAAATGTGTCTCTTGTGAGACTCTTTCACAGGACCTGCCATCCCTTTCCATCTGTTTTCACCCCTCAGCACATATATCCTAGGTCTGTGCTAGACACACTGGTATTTCTAATCTCCTTTCATTATAGTCATTTTCAAACTGCTTGTGGTATACATATATTTTATATCTCCTCAATTACGAATGCCTTCCGGAAAGCACCTGTTCTATCTTTTGGACACACTCCCACTTCCCCATATGGTCAATTTTCCTATGTTCTATATAGTAAAAACTCAGTGAAGCTGTCACCATTCAGAGATCACATTTCACAATGTATCAGCCAAAGCTTGAAGCAGTTTTTTCTTCTTAGTAGTCTTCAGGCAATCTATACAGGCCTCTGAGTCTCTATCTTTTATATCTGGCACTTCATTATCACATATTTTCCACTTTGGCAATATATTCTAAATGCTGATCTTCTATAATGCTGTCCTAACAGGACCTAGCAAGTAAGCAAGTAATTGTGTGTGTGTGTGTGTGTGTGTTTCTTTCTATGTCTAGAGCTTCTTCCCACTTGTCCAAAAAGAGACTCTTCAAGGAAAAGATGTAGCTTCATAAAATCATCTTTACCCTAGGACCAAAATAGACCTCCTTTGAATTTGATTATTGTTCAGGGTAGAATATCGACCACTGTCCTACTCCAAGTTCCCAAATGATAATATTAAAAGAACTTGGTAAGAGCCTTGTAAGGCAGAGTAAAGTGCTGAGAATTTTTTTTGTCTAATGTCATGAGAAACCACGAGAGTATTGTAAGTAGGGTGGAGCTTTCCGAAAGATCACTCAGGCTGCAGTGGGGAGAACAGACCGTAGTGGTAGATGACGATTTCAGAAGGAGGCCGTAGAGTGAGTAGTCCACATGAGAATGGCTTGGACCATATCAATCTTTCCTAAGAGCATATGGGAAAATAACTTTAAAATATAAAAGTGGATAATGATAAAAAGGAAATCCAATGTATTTTCTTACCGCAGACTTGGGGAAAGAACACAGAAGTCAACAAGCCAAAAAACTCTGGGGCATTTCTCTATTGCTTGTGCATGAGGAAGCTGAGAGATGTGGATGCGGATCTAACAGAGCAGATAAGATTGTCCTACCACACCCTGATGTCTGTCTTATGTCATTGCATAGGATGGGATTCAGGAGAGTTCCTCATGTATTGGAAAAAGTTGCTGAAAAGTGCTCCTGGCTGCATGTCTAAATTTTTCCCTGAACTACACCACACCAAGCTGAGAAGGCAAATTAGAGCCTACCTAATATATTTTCATCTCAAGCACCAGCTGCCATTCATCCAAAACCATAGGAGCCAAGCACCTAGTAGGACGAGTTCACCTGTGGTGTGTTTATGAAGCTATTCTCTCAATATTCTTCAACCACCTACATTAACTATCCAAAATGTGATCCAATATACACAGGAAACTATTTTACAAAGATAAAAGGTGAGGGAATAATGCTTTTGATCCCCTCTGTGCCAAGCTCTGGTAGTTATTTGATATTTTATGGTCATGGTCTTACACCTTTCTTCCATCAAGCCAGCAGTGTAGTTCTGACTATCTCATTTTATAGAAGAGTAAGATGAAGCCCAGAAAAGGCAGAGACACATAGCCAATGAGTGGCAGGGCCCAGGTTTGATTTCAAAGCTTATATTTTAAGGAAGCTAAATACATAACATGACCTTGATTTCTCCAGAAGAATAAAGGAAAGTTGGTGTTTACAAAAGTGAACAATTGTGCCTTAAAATATAATAGCTTTATTTGTTCAAAAAAAATAGAATGAATGTTCAATGTAAAAAGTTTAAACGACACAGGAAATCTTCACTCTCGCTTCCTGGCAACACACAACTTGGGTGAGAATCTCCAAGCTTCAGTGCCACCATGGGCCTTCTTATATTTCTGTGTGTACTGATCCTTCTGGCTGGAATCCCTTTCCAAACTCCCTTCACTCCCTGGTAAATTCATACACATCCTACAATTAGTCCAAGTTGGTGTTTACAAAAGTGAACAATTGTGCCTTAAAATATAATAGCTTTATTTGTTTTAAAAAAAAATAGAATGGATGTTCAATGTAAAAAGTTTAAATGACACAGGAAATCTTCACTCTCGCTTCCTGGCAACGCACAACTTGGGTGAGAATCTCCAAGCTTCAGTGCCACCATGGGCCTTCTTATATTTCTGTGTGTACTGATCCTTCTGGCTGGAATCCCTTTCCAAACTCCCTCCTCTCCCTGGTAAATTCATACACATCCTACAATTAGTCCAAGTTCCCTCAAAGCAGCCCCTGTATGACTTCCCCTTGCCCTGCATCTTTACCCAACCAGACAGAACCACTCCCTCCTCCACCTCCCTCTGCCTCTGAAGGCACTCCTCCTATAATTTGCTATTTATGAGTTTCTCTCCTGTACTGAACTGTAAGCTCTAGGAGGTCAGAGGCCAAATCTTATTTATCTTTACATCATAAGCACAAATGCCAGGGCATAGTTTGCAGCTCAACCTCACAGCAGGAGAAGATACATCATCTCTGTTATTATGTAGAGAGGTAGCATAATGTGGTAGTTTAACTCTGGAGCCAGATGTCCTGGATTCCAACCTGGCTCTGCCTTTACCAGTTGTGACTTTGGACAAGTTAATTAACCTCTCCATGCTTCAGTTTTCTCATCTGTAAAATGGAGGTAATAATAGTACCCATCTCATCGTGTGATATTATGATGATTTAATAACGAAGGATTTTTAAAGATCTTGGAAGAGTACCTGGCACTAAATAAATGTTTTAAAATATTTATAAAGTAACTATGATTCAAACCTACATCCATGTCACACCATTCAAAAGAGAGCAGACAGCTCACACTGAAACGCTTGAGTCTGCTTTTTCTGCCAATGGTTTTTACCAAGTATTTGTCCAGTAAGTACATATGGATAGCTAATATAGTTCCAAGGGCTAAAAATAAATTTGGTAAATGGAATTGATTTTAAAGATCACTGGGTTTAAGCTTCTCATGTACTGGGTAAGAAAACCAAGATGAAGTGGTTGTCTGAGGGCACAGGGCTCATTCACGGCAGTGTTTCATTTGCCAACCCAGTGTTCAGTGTTCTTTCCACACATTCTCAGGCAATACCAGAAAGCGTGCACATTGCTAAAATTATTTGGAAGAAAAAGTCAGCAAAACTTCTGGGAGCACAGAGCTGAGACTGATTAGGCAGCTGTTCTTATGCCAAACAGACGGCCTCATTATTTGTTAAGCAAAGTTGGATTCCACTCCTTCTTGTGAACTATTGTGCCCTTCTCCTTGGATAAAAATTACCGTTAGTTTTAGAAAACGCCTCAAATTGCTTAATGAGTGGCAGGAAGAATTACAGAATGTGAAATTGCCTTCGTGTCATCTGGGGAGAATTTCTTCAATGCTATGCTTCCAAAGGGAAAGGACAGATGATTGTTCATGTTACAACAAACATGGGGATATCATGAAACAGAATGCAAAACGTGCATGCCTTTAGTTTTGCGTTACAAGTGACATCGCAAAGAAATTTCTCACATTGGAGGAGGATACTTCAGGCAATACCTCCATCCTCTGGAGATCAAATTCACGCCTTCTGCCCCTAGGGGTACTTCAGTGGGGCATTTTAAGATTCAGTGAAAACAGTACAATAAGTTATTTACCGAGGATATGCGCAAAATGCCTGAAAATATGTAAGTACTTAAGTCTGCCTGAAGACCTATGGGAGGCTTCCCAGGTGTTGGTGCCTCTCTAAATAACTGTAATTAGGCCATTATACTTTAAACATACAGAATCACTAACATTTTTTGCTTAATCTAGTTAAAGCCACATTTTACCCAGAATTTATTTAACATTTTGATAGCACCTGCTATTCAACAGGCACTGTTCTAAACAAGCGCTCCTTTAAGCACTACTCACATGTATTCTTTACATTGGCTGCTGGCATTGTAGATAACTGACTTTCAAGCACGGAAATTATTTCTAATGTAAATATTTTGTTCTGGTTATATCCAAAATCTACCATTCCATTCTGTTACTACCATCAGATCAATATACTTAGGCAATAAAGATGTGTCAAAAGGAAGAATGCAAGCTCATGCAGTCAACAAATATATACTGAAAGTCCACTGTGTCCCAGAGCCTTTGCCACACACCGGAGTTACAAAGACAAATCACTGTTCTTCCCCTCCAGGAGGGCACCATTGCAATGGATGACAGTTGCTTCATCAACCCTGTTTTCTCTCCTCTTGTTCTGTTAACAGAACCTCTTTGGGGCTATAAGGTCATGTGGCCTCAACTCTACCCCCAAAGTGCTCTTCTGTCTATACAGTGATTATTTCAGAGCTGAACATGTGACCCAAGTGAGGTGAATCAGAAATCTGATTTGGGGAACTGAAATACACACAGGACAAGAAGTTTTATGCCCCTTCCACAATCCCAGGCACTGAAGACCATCCATGCATGTAAACTTGGAGCAGCTGGTAACCACTTTGTGAGGAGAGAACCTGCCTACCAAGGAAGGAAAACAGAACATGGGAAAGGCCGTACTAACTGACATTACCACCAACAGTGTGTAAGTGTTCCCTTTTCCCCACATTCTCACCAATGTTTGTCTTGCCTTTTTTATAACATCCATTCTAACCAGAACGAGGTGATATCTCTTGGATTTGATTTGCATTTCCCTAATGATTAGCAATGTTGAGCATTTTTTAACATACCTGTTGGCCATTTGTATATCTTCTCTTAAGAAATGTATATTAAGGTCTTTTGCTCATTCATTTAGTGTTAATTTTGTGGGTACATTGTAGTATGATACAGGAGCAAAAAAGAAATTATTTAAGCAGTTAGTGAGGGTAAGAGACTCCTCTGTAAGGTTTCCCTTCTAACAGAAAGCTGTCCCCAAATCATTTCTTTTCAAACAAAGAACAGCCTGTAAAATCGAGCAGCACACATAAATAAGCAAGCTGGAAGCTTGCATAGGTAAATGCCGGGAGCTGTGCCGACAAGAAAAGGCTACCTGGGGAATATGCACGTTCAACATGGATGCTTCCTCTTTCCTTTTCTTTGCGGCCATGTGTGCAGTAAAAAGGCAGGTAACAATGGCACTGGCCAGGTAGAAACCCTTCTGCATAATAAAAGATTAGGGTGGGACGGCCAGCTTCTTCCTGGGCTATGCAAACAGCACACCTGGTCTGACCAATCTCTTGGGCCCTATGTAAATCAGACACCGCCTCCTTAAGCTGTCTATAAAACGCTGTGCATTTCACCACAGAAACGGAAGACCAACTCAAGAGCTCCTCTTTCTTTGCAATACAGCTATTCTCTTTTCTCTTTCTTTTGCCTATTAAACCTCTGCTCTTAAACTCACTTCTTGTGTGTCTCTGTCCTCAATTTCCCTGGCATGAGATGACGAACCTCGGGTATTTACCCCAGACAGTGATGTCATTTCAGGTATATATGTTTATGGAGTACATGGGATATTTTGATACAGGCATCCAACGTGTAATTATTGCATCAGGGTAAATTAGGTACAAATCACCTCAAACATTTATCCTTTATATTATAAACAATCCAATTATACTCTTTTAGTTATTTTTAAATGTACGATTAAATTATTATTAATGATAGTCATCCTGTTGGGCTATTAAATACCAGATCTCATTAATTCTTTCCATTTTTGTACCCATTAACCATCCCACATCCCCCCTCTCCCCTCCACACACACACTCTACCCTTCCTAGCCTCTGGTAACCACCATTGTACTCCATGAGTTCCAGTGTTTTCATTTTTAGCTCCCACAAATAACTGAGAATATGTGAAGTTTGTCTTTCTGTCCCTGGCTTATTTCACTTAACACAATATCCTCCAGATGCCTCCATGTTGTTGATCTCATTCTTTTTTATGAATGAATAGTACTTCATTATGTATGTGTACCACATTGTCTATATCATCATCTGTTGATGGGCACTTGGGTTGTTTTCAAATCTTGGCTATTATGAATAGCACTGCAATAAACAGGAGAGTGCAGATAGCTCTTCAATGTATTAATTTCCTTTATTTGGGGATATATAACTAGCAGTGGGATTGCTGGATTCTCTGATAGCTCAATTTTTAGGTTTCTGAGGAACCTCAAAACTATTCTCCATAGTGGTTGTACTAATTTACATTACCTCCAAAAGTGTAAGAGGGTTCCCTTTTCTCCACATCCTTGCCAGCATTTGTTATTGCCTGTCTTTAGGATAAAGGCCATTTTAACTGGGGGGAGATGGTATCTCATGGTAATTTTGATTTGTATCTCTCTGATGATGTTGAAGACCTTTTCATATACCTGTTTGCCATTTGTATGTGCCCATTATTTTATTGAATTATGTGGGTTGTCTTTTTTCAGTGGTGGGGGGAGTTGCTATTGAGCTGTTTGAGCTCCTTATACTGTTTATTATCCCCTTATCAGATGTATAGTTTGTAAGTATTGTTTCCAATATTGTAGGTTGTCTCTTTGCCTGTTGATTGTTTCCTTTGCTGTGCCACAGCTTTTTAGTTTGATGTAATCCCATTTGTCTATTTCTGCTTTGGTTGCCTGTGCTGTTGAGGTCTTACCCAAAAACTCACTGCCTAGTCCAATGTCAGAGGCATTTTCCTATGTTTTCTTATATTAGTTTCATAGTTTGGGGTCTTACATTTAAATCTTTGATTCATTTTGAGTTGATTTTGTATATGGTGAAAGGGAGGGGTCCAGTGTCATTCTTCTGCAGGAGGATATCCAATTTTCCCAGTGCCATTTATTGAAGAGACTGGGTGTTCTTGACACTGACACAGGATCCTTGGGGTGTTGCTTCACCAGCTGGAAAACTTTGTGGCTGGTGGCACTTTTGCCCAAGTGTTGCTCAGGCCCACTGGGCTTGTTCCACCCACTCAGCCTGGCAAGCTGTACCTGGTTCACACTACTGAACCGGATCCCACACTTGCTAAGGGTGAGCCAGGCACAGAGTGGTGAGGGGTGCATGAGAAAGTGAGCACAGGGTCTGGCCACTGTGCATAGCCAGGCATGCCAGCTGTGGCAGGCAGGCAGCTCCAGGTGCCAGCATGGATGCCAGCTCCCTGTGAGGCTGTGGCTAGACCAGGCATATGGCAAGCAGCTTCCACAGCTGGCAACAGAGATTGCAGTGGCACCTGGGAGCTTAGAAATACCAGGAATTTCAGAGCCCCAAAGCAGGTGTCACAGCTCTGGCTTGGGGAGCTCTTAAGTCTGGGATCCCCAAAGGGCCACAGCTCTTCTCTCCTCTCTTCTCTTCTTCTCATTGCCCACAATGTGCTGAGCAAGGGGCATGTTTCAGCCCTGTTTGTATTACAGTTCTTTCAGCCCCGCCATTCAGTGAGTCCCAAGTTCTTATCCTACATCAAGGAAGAATGAGATATGTGGACAAGTGCAGGGTGAGCAAGGTGAAGAGGTGCTTTATTGAGTGACAGAATAGCTCAGAGGAGACCCACAGTGGGTAGTTCCTCTCTACAGGCAGGTTGTCCCCACATCAGCTTAGCTCTCAGCAGAGAGGAGACCCACAGTGGGTAGCTCCTTTCCTCAGGCAGGTCATCCCCACATCAGCTTAGCTCTCAGCAGAGAGGAGAAGCACAGTGGGTAGCTCCTTTCCTCAGGCAGGTCACCTCTACATCAGCTTAGCTCTCAGCAGAGAGGAGACCCACAGTGGGTAGCTTCTCCCCACAGGCAGGTTGTCCCAATATCTGCCCAAATCTGGCTGAATCTAGGGTTTTTATGGGCTTCAGAGAGGAGGAAGTGCATACTGACTGGTCCACAGGTGGCCATGGGTGGGCCCAGAAAAAGCACCACAAGTTCTCACTCTGGTCCATGGAACTGGCAGCCTGGCCCCCAGGCTTCAAGCCATCCCAGGCCTGAAGATAGGGTTGTGCCAGGGACCCACCTCTTTCCACCCAGGAGCCTGTCTTCCTCCTGCCACCATCAATCTGCCATCCGTGAAGCCCAGGCTGTTCATGCTGACGGGGTCCTGCAGGCCTGTGCCAAGCTGTCCTTAGCTCCACCTAGGCCTCCCTCCTGGGCTCATTGGCACCCAAAGTCTGGAGGGGACCAAGGCAACAGGAGGTCACTGTGTCAGCACTGCCCTGAGGACACACATACTCAGCTGGGTGGCAACAGTACCCAGGCTCAGCCTCAACTTTGCTCTAAAATCAGAGTGGGCACCAAGAGTAGGGAGAGGCCTGGCAGCAGGAGCAGGTATTTCTGAGCCTGAAGGAGCAAGGGGGATTCCTGGGCCCCCAGGAGTGCAGGAATGCCCACTTGGACAGGGGTGAAGCTTCTGTCTATTCCCAGTTCCTGCTGCCTCCACACAAAAGCCCCAGCCATGCCTCCCCTGCTGCAGCTGGCATCTTTGCAGCAGCAGCTCCAGACTGGCTGCTGCTGCTATCAATACCTTTGTCAAAAATTGGTTGTCTGTAAATGTGTGGATTTATTTATGGGCTCTGTATTCCTTTCAATTGGTCTATGTGTCTGTTTTTATGACAGTACCATGTTGTTTGTGTTACTATAGCTTTGTAGTGATTTTTAAGTCAGGTAGTGTGATCCCTCCAGCTTTGTTTTTGTTTTTTTGTTTTCTCAAAATTGTTTTTATTTTACTATTTATGGTCCTTTGTGGTTCTTTATGAATTTCAGTATTTTTTCAATTACTTTAGAGAATGTCATTGGTATTTTGATAGGGATTGCATTGAATCTGTAGACTGCTTTGCATAGTATAAACATTTTAACAATATTAATTCTCCCAATCTATGAATATGGGATATCTTTTCATTTATTTGTGTCTCCTTTAATTTCCTTCATCAATGATTTATACTTCCCATGAGAGAGCTTTTACTCCCTTGGTTAAATATTTATTCCTAAGTATCTTTTTTTTTGTAGCTATTGCAAATAAAATTGTTTTCTGGATTTTCTTTTCAGATCGTTCACTATCAGCATATAGAAATGCTACTGATTCTCCAACTTTACTGAATTTATTAGTTATAACAGTTTTTTGGTGGAGTCTTTAGGGTTTTCTATATATAAGATTATGGCTTCTGCAAACAAGGACAATTTGACTTTCTCCTTTCTAATTTGAATGCTTTTCTTTCTTTGTCTTGTTTAATTGCTCTGGCTGGGATTTCAGTACTATGTTGAACAGAAGTAGTGAAAGTGGGCATCCTTGTCTTGTTCCAGATCTTGAAGGAAACACTTTCAACTTCTCCCCAGTTAGTATGATGTTAGCTATGGGTTTGTTGTATATGACTTTTACTGTGTGGAGATACATTCCTCTTTTCTTAATCTGTTGGGTTTTTACCAGGAAGGGATGTTGAACTTTGTCAAATGCTTTTTCTGCATCGATGGAAATGATCATATGGTCTTTGTCCTTGTTTCTGTTATTGTGATATATCACATTTATTAATTTAAATGTAAATTGCTATGATCATTATGGACAGTATGGAGGTTCCTCAAAAAATTAAAAATGGAACTATCATATGATTCAGCAATCCTGATACTGAATAAATATCCAAAGAATATAAAATCAGTATGTTGAAGATATATCTGCACTCTCATGTTTATTGCAGCACTATACACAATAGCCAAGATACAGCATCAACCTAACAGTGCAACAATAGATTAATGAATGAAGAAAGCATGATGTACATACATGATGAAATACTATTCACCCATAAAAAAGAATGCAATCCTGTCATTTGTGACAACATGGGTAAACGTGGAGTTCATGATATTAAGTAAAATAAGCCAGGCACAGAAAGACAAAAATTATATGTTTTCGTTCATATTAAGAATCTAAAAAAGTTGATCTCATAGAAGTAGTGAATAGAAGAGTGGTTAGACTGGGGATGGCGGGGGAAGGTGGGAATTGGGAGAAGATAGTTAACAGGTACAAAGTTACAATGAGAAAGGAAGAATACTTCCTGGTATCCTTTTGCACAGTAAGGTGACTAGAGCAAACAATAAGGTATTGTATACGTATATCTCAAAATAGCTAGAAGAATTATGTATATTACAACCACAAAGAAATGATAAATATTTGAGGTGATGGATATACTAATTGCTCTTATTTAATCATCATACAATGTACACACAAACATCACACCCATAAATCTATAAAATTAGTATGTCAATTAAAAATAAAAAGAAACAAGAAGGGGAGACAGCAATTTGATGGCATCGTCTGAACCCCCGGGTTTATTCTTGAAGACAGCTCTTCTCTGCCTTTTATTAAACCAATTTTCCTTCTGGCTTAGGCCAATCTGAGTTGTTTCCTCTTGTTAATAGAGCCATTTGTTTCCACAGTGATATTTTCCAAAAATATGGTAGTTCTACAATCAGAAAACATGAGTAGCAATTCAAAGGGCAGCACATAAGTCACTATGTAAAATTGCCATCTGAACTCAATACAAAGCAAGCTTGATGCTCCTGATGATGGACTGACGGCAGCAGACAGAGTGGAAGCAACTGTTACCAATTACATCCAACCCTATCTTGAGCTTTGAGTTCCCAGTCTCCCTCCACTGACCATACCCTACCTTGCTCTCATTAGAGTTTCACAGGAAGGTCTGGAGTCCTGTCTCTGAGTCTCCTTCCAGTGACTGGGGGCTGGAGACCCACAGACAAGTCTACTTGCTCCTGTGGACCTGGGGCTTACCCCCAAAACCTTTCTGGACTCAGTTCCTCAGCTCCGCCCCATGCTGAGCCCTCCAGCTCCCTCAGCTTAGCCTCCTAGTGCTGATCAAGTGTGACAGATTACTACAGTCCCTGGATCCCACTGCCATTCCCCACTCTGAGTCTGCCTATCAAAGCATGGGACAGATACCAGGCCCTGCCCCATTCTGGTGCCAAACTAATTCCTGAAAATAGTACATTTTACTCTCCCTCCCCTCCCCACACCCACCAAAAAAAAGTAAGTCAAAATTAAAACACTATAAAATAAATATAAGAACACTTAGAATTTCAAAATAAGAGGCTTAATTCCCCCTATTTAAAATTAGAAAATATCATTGAAATAGGAGGAATCAATTTAAGAAATTCATTGTGCAAAATGGTAACTATAGTTAATAATATATTGTATGCTTGAAAAATGCTAAGAGAATGAATATAAAGAGTTCTCATCAAAAAATGATAACTATGTGAGGTAACGCATATGTTAACTAGCAAGATTTAGTCATTCCACAATGTATATATACTTCAATAAAACATGTTGTACATGGTGAATGCATATGATATTATCTGTCAATTTTTTTATTTAAAATAAATGATGAGGGCCAGGTGCAGTGGCTCATGCCTGTAATCCCAGCATTTTGGAGGCCAAAGCAGGTGGATCATGAGATCAGGAGTTCGAGACCACCCTGGCCAACATAGTGAAACCCCATCTCTAAAAAATACAAAAAATTAGCCAGGCATGGTGGCATGTGCCTGTAATCCCAGCTACTCAGGAGGCTGAGGCAAAAGAATTGCTTGAACCTGGGAGGTGGAGATTGCAGTGAGCCAAGATTGTGCCACTACACTCCAGCCTGGGCAACAAGAGCAAAACTCTGTCTCAAAAATATAAATAAGTTAAATAAATAAGGAAAGATTTTCCTCCTCTCATTTTTCTTAGAGCATTTCCTTTAGAAACCTTAAAATTGTTAGCATGGTCTCCTTTCTTTGAAATGTATATAAATCTTTTCCAAAATTAGAGAGGTTTTTGTCAGCTTTATGACCCAGAATGTCTTTCTCAAAGACTTGGGAACCATTTCTCAGAAATGCAAACATCTAGGGAGACAGCGCCCCTATCTCCCAGTTTCTGTGGGCAGGTAGGAGCCTAACTTAGGCAGGCACAATCCTCCAAGCTGCAAAACTACCTCCTGTCATCAATATATCAGTGGTTTGTTTTTCCTCTGGATAAAGCCAATTAGCTAACACAGATGGTCACCTCAATTACCAGATAGAGTTAGAACGAATGATGTGTGACAAATCGTGCTGTCGAGTCTTCTGACCTGGGGACTAGTCAGGTATTATTTATCTTGAGAACACATCTGGAATGGGTTGTATCTGCTAGGATACAGAAAGGGGTATGATTTCTCTCCATCTTTGCAGTCTCCTGGAGGATTGCCTGTGATGCACATCACATTTGGGTTTAAAGCTCATTTAATAATAAAACTGTTGACTTCCTCTTCAACCTTTATGGAAAAGATTTCTTGAGCTGGAAAATTTTGTTTTTAATTATATTTGCCCAACAGTGTTTGAGCATAAAGAAATCCCATAAAATTCTAAGTCTAAATGAGAACACATGGACACAGGGCACCCAGAGATAGGGGCACTGTCTCTCGTCTGCTGCCATGTGAGATGTGCCTTTCACCTTCCGCCATGATTGTGAGGCCTCCTCAGCCACATGGAACTGTAAGTCCATTAAACCTCTTTCTTTTGTAAATTGCCCAGTCTCAGGTATGCCTTTATCAGCAGCGTGAAAATAGACTAATACATCCTCCTTGAGACCCCAGTTCAGCTCAGGCATGGTTCCTTTACCCACCTAGCCACGCAGCTCAAAACCTTTCTCTTCCTAACTTCTCTTGGCCCCATCACACAATGGGGACTGTCAGAGAGCTGTGGGGAAGGGGAGGGAGAGCATTCAGACAAATACCTAATGCATGCAGGGCTTAAAATCTAGATGATGGGTTGATGGTTGCAGCAAACCACCATGGCACATGGCACATGTATACCTATATAACAAACCTGCATATTCTGCACATATATCCCAGAACTTAAAGTATAATAATGAAAAAAAAATTTCTGGGTCTATACATCATGACCACTGAGATGCTTTCCTCCAGTTTTTAGATACTATCCTTACCTTAAGAAAATTTTTTGCTTGAATTTTGCAAGTGCCCTAAACACATGCCTAGTCTGTCTATTGAATAACTGAGCCCCAACTCTTCCCCGTTATCTTGCAAGAAAGCTCACCTGGCCTCTCATAAAATCTGATAAGGCACTAACAACTAAGTGAGTTGTAGATATGAACCACCCACAGGTTTACCTTCAAAAACTCACACATGCAATCTAGTCAAAAAAACAAAAAATAAAATCAGCATGGCCTCTTTTGGGGAAATGATGCCTGCTTTCCTGCCTTCTTCCTTTTGACAAATGTGATGTGTGGCTGGGAGCCATTTTCATAAATGTTTAATTCTCCCTCCTCCAGGCACAGTATTGCCAGAGCATGAATTATGACCAGCTTGGCCCATGAGCGTCTTTCTAGAAGCACATTCTTTCTAATTTGGGGTCACAGTAGTGCCTCCAGTGGCACAGACTGGGTGGAAAGAGCTCAGTGTCAGAAAATACCAGCAGCTTCTGCATCTGCTGACCAACCGATTGCCTGAGAGTTTACCAGGCAATGTATTTATAATCTTTTCTCAAAGCCAAGATGAACACAGTTTTCTTTCCTTCCTGCTTGGTAGCAAACATAAGGAAATCCTGCTGCAACTGACTTCTCCCACTTAAAATTCCCTTTTCAAGCTCTATTTACTTTATGACATATTTGAAGAAAAATTATTGTTCATCCTTTTTGAAAATGGCAAACAACTTCCCTGGCTGCTGAGTGATAATATTCACAATCGTTGCCAATCAGGAGAATCCATTTGCGGGCATTTCCTATTGCAGCTGTAACCACAGCACTGGAGGGGGACAAGCGAGGAAAAAGAACATGATGTAGCCCCAAACGCACAAGCTCTGACAGCCTCATTCATCTCACCCGGCATCCCTCTCCCTTACACATTTCTACTTTGCACTATAAAACCATCCACAGAAGATACTTAAATTATTGAAAGGTCTTCACAAAATATTTCCATAATACTTTGAAAAGTAGAAATTACTGAAGTAGAAAAATTGATCCATATTTTAAAGGAAACCCTCATTATGAGATGAAGCAAAATGCATTAACCCTGAGAGTACTGCACTTTAGAGTATTCTGCTTCTCTGATACAGTTTGGCTGTGTCCCCACCCAAATCTCATCTTCAATTGTAGCTCCCATAATTCCCACAAGTTGTGGGAGGGACCTGGTGGGAGATAATTTAATCATAGGGGTGGGTCTTTCCCATGCTATTCTTAAGATAGTGAATAAGTCACATGAGATCCAATGGTTTTATAAAGGGGAGTTTCCCTGCACAAGCTCTTTTCTCTTGTCTGCTGCCATATGAGATGTGTCTTTCACCTTCCGCCATGACCGTGAGGCCTCCCCAGCCACATGGAACTGTAAGTCCATTAAACCTCTTTCTTTTGTAAATTGCCCAGTCTCAGGTGTGCCTTTATCAGCAGCTTGAAAATGAACTAATACATCCTCCTTGAGACCCCAGTTCAGCCCAGGCATGGTTCCTTTACCCACCCAGCCACCCAGCTCAAAATCTTTCTCTTCCTAACTTTCCTCGACTCCATCACAAAAACTGTTACATTTTACCTCCTAAATATGTATTAAATGTGTCCCCTCATCCCTAACCCCACTGTCAATGCCTTGTTTCAAATCCCTGTCCTTCCTTTACAATAGCAGCTCTTTCATCGTTCTCAAAACAGAGCTCCCAGACCAGTAATGTGGGCATCCCCTGAGAACATTTTAAAAAAGCAAATTCTCAGGCCTTACCTTAGACCTACTGTATCAGAAATTCTGGAGTGGTCCCAGCAATGTGTATTTTAACAAGCTCTCTGGGAGGTTCTGTGTGTAGTAGCTGGAGGACTTCTACTTTATTACAATAGCCCCCTAATGAATCTCCCTGCTTCCTGTCTTGCCTCCTTCCCCTTGCATCTTTGCTGAATGAGCTTCCTAAATTCAAATATTGCTTATGTCAGTTCCCCAACGTAAAATCCTTTAATGCTTCCCTCTAGCCCTCTAGATAAGATGCTGACTGCCTCTAACAGTATATAAGGCCTTCCCTAATCAATAACTTTCCTTCCCTTCTGGTGTTGTCTCACCCCCATCCCAAGTACACTATGATCCAACTATACCAGACAGCCCTCCTGAACATGCTTGTGAAAGTGCATGCTGTCACCTCAACTGTGGAAGACATGGAGAGGACAGGAAGGTGTTACAGAGGCAGAGTTCCTTGTCTGGGTCCAAAAATAAAGGAGATGGAAGCCACGCCAGATAGCTCCTGATGGATACAGAGGTCACTGAGATGCTACCGTGCCCATAGGCACATGTTGTAGGACTCAGTGACTTCTAAGTTCTAGAATCCAGCATCTAGCAGAAGCCTATGTCAGCAGATACTTCACTGTGTGGGGCAGAAGGCCTGGTACCAATGGCTCAATTCAGTCTACGGCTTTCATCCACAATATTTATCAGTGATCCCCACGTGATAGTAAGAAAGCAAAGATAAAACATATATTTTGGTAGACCTGTTGGGTGACTTAGCAACTAGTATGAACTGAAATATCTAGTTATTTTTCAGACAATTTTTTTTTAGAAATAATCAAAGCTGAGAAACAGGAAGTAACATTAATAACTTGTCAACATGAGACTGTGCGGGTTACATGACCTTGGGTAAATGAGTAACCTCTCCGTGCCTCAGTTTTCTCATTTGTAAAATGGGGTTTGTAATAGTACTTACCTTGTGGAAGTGCAGTGAATAGGAAATGAGATTTTGAATGAAGCATACTTAGCAAAGCTTGACACATAGTAAGCACTCAACAAATGTAATCACTATTATTTCCAACACTGTAACCCCTCATATTCTAAGAGCCTGTCAATGCCACACAGTATGCATTTGGGGAGAAGGCATCAAATGGGACAGAACACATTCTGCAAATTATCAGAGCACAACAAGATTCAAGCTGCTCATATGAAGTCTTTGCATTTATCCCACTTCTATTCATCCAAATAGGTCCACTGGAGGCCCTCACTGACGACATTACCCAAGTCCCAAAGAATTTGTTCCAGGAATTTGAGAAGATGATAGGAAAGAACTTTCTCCAAGGTTTGTACAACTTACCCAAGAATCTTAGCTATAGAGATGGAGACAGAGATGAGAATATCATCTGGTAAGATTCAGCTCAAAAACTAAAACTTCATGTATAATGTTATCTCATTGCTTAGTTTCCTTTTGACCAACAACAATATCACTGAGTTTGAGTTTTGATAATTTCCACACCCTATAGGTTGAGTTGTCACTATCTGACAAAACTGGAGGAACTACAACAGAGAAAGATACTGTTCTCATTTCTACAGTCTGTCTTTAAGTTCTTCTAATACTTGGCACAGGTGCCCAGATGTTGATAAGCTGGTCACAGCACAATCAAAATCAAGAAAATTGCTCCTACACTGTTCTGACAGTTTATCTGCAGAACAAATCCTGGTGGCAGTTAGTCACAGTGGTAATTTAAGTTTTCTCCCAAGCTTTCTAAATTTACTCCATTCACTTTAGAATGTATGTTTTCTTTTGGAATCTATGATTTTGTGATTGAGAGAACGAGTAGTGGAAACTGAACAGAGGCCACTAATACATATAAGTGGGGCTATTAACAAGAGAATTCATGATGGTTTTTAGTCAGAGTTACAGGAGCTATTAATATTATGAAAGGAGTGACCTAGAGGTAACTCTACCCTTGTCATCTCAGTAACTCTTAGGGGTCTTTTTGTAATCTGCAAATGTTTATCATGAATTTCCATCTAGCCCTAATTGGGTCAAATAACACATTTGGCTTCTCAATAGAATTTATATTGCCATAAACAAAAAATTGACTTGGTTCTAGCTGAAGGGGCCTGATTTTGAATGAAGGGGTTTCTAACATACTTGCACACCTTCTCTACATCCATAGTAATAACATTTACAAACGCCAAATCTGTTCTCAATGCCATGTTAAATACTTTTATCGATCCTGTCTTTCAATCTTTTTAAATAAATTTTATCTTGTATCTTTGAGATTTACAACATGATGTAATAGGATACATATAGATAGTTAAATCATTACTGTATTAATCTGTTTTCATGTTAGTGAAAGACTGGGAAGAAAAAGAGATATAACTGGACTTACAGTTCTACATGGCTGGGGAGGCCTCAGAATCATGGCAGAAGGCAAAAGGCACTTCTTACATGGTGGCAGCAAGAGAAAAATGAGGAAGAAGCAAATGTGGAAACCCCTGATAAACCCATCAGATCTCGTGAGACTTATTCACCGACACCACAATAGCATGGGAAAGACTGGCACTCATGATTCAATTATTTCCCCACTGGGTCCCTTTTACAGCACGTGGGAATTTGGGGAGACACAATTCAAGTTGATATTTGGGTGGGGACACAGGCAAACTATATCATTCTGCCCCTGACCCCTCCAAATCTCCTGTCCTCACATTTCAAAACCAATCATGCCTTCCCAACAGTTCCCCCAAAGTCTTAACTCATTTCAGCATGCACTCAAAAAGTCCACAGTTTAAAGTCTTATCTGAGACAAGGCAAGTCCCTTCTGCCTATGAGCCTACAAAATCAAAAGCAAGCTAGCTACTTCCTAGATACAATGGGGGTACAGCCATTGGGTAAATACAGCCGGTCCAAATGGGAGAAATTGGCCAAAATAAAGGGGTCACAGGGCCCATGCAAGACCAAAATCCAGCAGGGCAGTCAAAATGTAAAGCTCCAAAATGATCTCCTTTGACTCCAGATCTCACATCTAGGTCACACTGATGCAAGAGGTGAATTCCCATAGTCTTGGGCAGCTCTGCCCCTGTGGCCTTGCAGGGTACAGCCTCCCTCTTGGCTGCTTTCACAGGATGGTGTTGAGTGTCTGCGGCTTTCCCAGGCATCCAGGGTAAGCTGTGGGTGGATCTGCCATTCTGGGGTCTGAAGGACAGTGGCCCTCTTCTCGCAGCTCCACTATGCAGTGCCCCAGTAGGGACTCTGTGTGGGGGCTCCGATCCCACATTTCCCTTCCACACTGCCCTAACAGAGGTTCTCCATGAGGGCCCCACCCCTGCAGCAAACTTTTTCCTGGGCATCCAGGTGTTTCCATACATCTTCTGAAATCTAGGTGGAGGTTCCCAAACCTCAATTCTTGACTTCTGTGTACCTGCAGGCTCAATATCCCCTGGAAACTGCCAAGGTTTGGGGCTTCCACACTCTGAAGCCACAGCCTAAGCTCTACATTGGCCTCTTTCAGCCACAGCTGGAGCAGCTGAGATGCAGGGCACCAAGTCCCTAGGCTGCACACAGCATGGGGACCCTGGGCCCCGCCCACAAAACCACTTTTTCCTCCTGAGTGTCTGTGCCTGTGATTGGAGAGGCTGCCTTCAAGGTCTCTGGCACGGCCTGGAGACATTTTCCCCCAAGGTCTTGGGGATTAACATTAGGCTCCTTGCTACTTATGTAAATTTCTGCAGCTGGCTTGAATTTCTTCTCAAAAGGATGGGTTTTTCTTTTCTACTGCATCGTCAGGCTGCAAATGTTTTGAACTTTTATGCTCTGTTTCCCTTTTCAAATGGAATGCTTTTAACAGCACCCAAGTCACTTTTTGAATGCGTTGCTGCTTAGAAATTTCTTCCACCAATACCCTAAATCACCTCTCTCAAGTTCAAAGTTCCACAAATCTCTAGGGCAGAAGCAAAATACTGCCAGTCTATTTGCTAAAACATAACAAGAGTCACCCTTGCTCCAGTTCCCAACAAGTTCCTCATCTCCATCTGAGACCACCTCAGCCTGGACCTTATTGTTAATATCACTATCAGCATTTTTGTCAAAGCCATTTAACAAGCCTTTAGGAGGTTCCAAATTTTTTCACATTTTCCTGTCTTCTGAGCACTTCAAACTGTCCCAACCCCTGCCTGTTACCCAGTACCAAAGTTGCTTCCACATTTTTGGGTGTCTTTTCAGCAATGCCCCACTCTACTGGTACCAATTTACTGTATTTGTTCATTTTTACACTGCTGATAAAGACATACATGAAACTGGGAACAAAGAGATTTAATTGGACTTTCAGTTCCCACATGGCTGGGGAGGCCTTAGAATCATCATGGGAAGTGAAAGGCACTTCTTACATGGAGGCCACAAGAGAAAAATGAGGAAGAAGCAAAAGCAGGAACCCCTGATAAACCCATCAGATCTCATGAGGCTTATTTACTGTCACCACAATAGCATGGGAAAGACCAGCCCCCATGATTCAGTTACCTCCCCCTGGGACCCTCCTATAGCATGTGGGAATTCTGGGAGATACAATTCAAATTGAGATTTGGGTGAGGACACAGCCAAAACATATCAGTTACTATAGTGAAATCAATTAACATATCTATCAGCAAACCGAGAAGGACGCTATATTAACATTAGCAGCTTGTAGATAAGGAAAGTGATGGTTAGAGAGTTTTAACCTACCCAAGGTCCAACAGCTGATCACTGGGGGACAGCAATAATCAGACCAGGCAGTCTGCCTCACGGAGCCTGAGCGTTGAAACACAGGGCTTTGCGCCTGCCATATTATCTCTGAAAGCTTGGGTTTCTGAGACGTTCCTTGAATATCACAGTTAGCTGATCATCTTTCTCCCCTTTCATTGCTAATAAGAAGTCAGAGCCAAACTGACGGAAAAGGCCAGTTTGCACAGTGGAGGATGGCTCAGCTCAGATAGTAAGCAGATGCTTACCTCTTAGTCAGAGACAGACCCATACCTCTGCTCCTTTCCTTAACTGCCAGCTAACTCACCTCTCAGAGCCCCAGTTTCCTTATCTGGAAAAGAGGACAATGCTATCTGCTTAGAGCCATTGTCAGGAAAAATCAGATTAATTAAAGTATGTTGCCTTGTCAGTAGACTGACGGTGCTGTGCTTGATGAAAAGACACCAGCCTTAAACAGTAAGGATAAGAATTTTTATTAAAAATGTTTGTTCTGGTATTATGCATGCACACCCACACTGGATAGCCATGTACAATGTGCAACTGTGAGTTGTGACCAAAGTTTGAAAATCACAGCTCTAATACTTCCTTCCTCCCAACCCTTATATCTGAGATCTTTGGGGTCCCTCTTTACTCTTTGCTGTTTCTCTCACAATGATAAATAGAATCACCTTTTCCTCAGGATTTGAGCTTCCCACCATAGCCATTAGGATAGGGTGTAGAGTGAATGTTTGTGTCCCTCCAAAAACTCATAGGTTGAACTCCTAACCCTCAATGTGATAGCATTAGGAGGTGGGACCTTCAGGAAGTAATGAAGTCATGGGGGTGGAATTAGGATTAGTGCCCTTATAAAAGGAACCCCAGAAAGCTCTCTTGCCCATTCTGTCATGTCAGGACACAGACAACATGAGTGTCTATGAACCAGAAAGTAAGCTATCACCCAACATCAAATCTAGGACTTCCCAGCCTCCAGAACCACAAGAAATAAATTTCTATTGTTTATAAGCCACCCAGTCTAAGGTAGTTTGTTATAGCAATGTAAACTAAGACAAGCATATGTTCATCACATTAAATTGAAAGTCTTCTTTATGGGCCTTTCTGGTTTGAGAAAAAGAAGCAGTAATTTTTTGACTTCAAAGTGTCCTAAACAAAGTGGCAGAAATTTAAAGTCAGATTCTCAAATGCTGTCCACAGGCATCTCTGAACATAGAAGAAATCCCAGCACAGATCTCAAATCTCAGCACAGTTAGCTCACAACTCTGAGTATCCAAAAAAATTTCCTAAATGAGTGTGGCTGATGATTGGGACCAATTTCCTGGCCTTGTTTCTTTGTTTGCTTTCCTCAGTGTATATCCCATTCTCCTAACCCCTTTTCACTTATTCCTGCACTTCCTCAAATCCTTCTATTCTTCCTTTTAGCCAAATAACTAATTGGAATGCAAAATGCTAATTTATAATTATTCATTGTGTATTTTAATGACAATTACACAAAATCAACATCCTTTAGTCAATTTGAATTAGCCCAACTCTTTAGTAATTGAGTGGTTGTCAAAACAGTAGTTTTGATAACAATTGCTTCCACTTTCCATCTGCCATTAATCCATCATTAGTGGTATTAAGCTGGCATTGAATTTCCCAAGTTCAAGTAGTACATCTACATGTAGTGACTTAGGGGGCTGTCCTTTGATTTGCTAATCATGCAGGCTGATAGTAGAAACTGCCATACATTCAGAAGGCCTACTCACAGAAGCAAATGGATCTATTAACAACCTGAAACACTGATGCAGTCATTCAGAGCCAACAGTGCCATTAGGTACACAAAACAAGATGAATGGTACAACATATGAAGCCAAGCAGAAACCTTTCCAATGCATGATGAAAAAGATATCTGATTTACTGTAAATGCAAGGGACAATTGCCATTCTATGATATATGGTTACTTTTCTTCACTGCAGACTACAAGAGAACACTTCAATCATGTTAGCTGAAGTTTTTTTTTTTTTTTTTTTTTACTTTTACCATAATAATTATTATGGACAGATTCATTTGGGGTAAAAAATGGTCTTTCAGAAAAACACTGGGGGATTGCAGCAGAGCCCAAGGTATGGGAGCAGATGTGCATTATAAAGCAATATGCAGCATAATGAGAAATGCATTCTTCCCTATCCTATTAATTGTCGGCACCACCTAATAATCGAGAACTGCTGACCCCTCCCACCCTCTAGCTCACAGATATTTGCGTAATGTAACGCATGATGTCCCAAACACAAGCTCAACTCTCTGTAATGTTGAAAGCCAGCATTTCAGTAATGCTAATCTACACTTTACCTGTTCCCTCTGCATTGCCTATAACTCAACTTGTCAAAAATACATAAATACCTTCTAATTGGTGAATGGTTGGGTATATGACACAATGCAATTGATTAACTATTGTGCAGAAATTTTAACTGATAATTATGAAGATGAATTTAAAATGCGGAAAATACTATAGATATGAAGTTAAATAATAAAAGCAGAATACAAAACTGTCAGAATACTAGGATTACAGTTATATAAAAATACAGTTGGAAATAGAGAAGAAAAAGGCAAGCTGCTGTATTGATGAGGAGGATGACGAGCAATTTCTTTTGTCTTTTGAAAATATCCTTTAGTGTTCCTAGGTTATTCTTATAATAAAAGCTATTTTTAAAATTAAGCCCACTTCTTATGAAAAAGTTAGTTACCCGTTGCCATAAAATCCACACAATAAAATCTGCACGTGATAAATGCTAAAACATTTTTTTTTTCAGGTTCAAAAATAGTGCTGGAATCTGCCAGGGAATTGGCTCACATTATTCAATGTCAGGCACATTTACACTCATATGTATTAGTAATCCCTTTGGTTGACTTTTCCTTGCTGTTGTCATGGCGACCGTTTCCACTGCCATTAGTACCTCTAGGGCCCAGCCTTGTTCACATATTTTTTGGCTGTTTCTCTTCTAACATAGCAATTAATACTTATTGCATATCTGTATCTGAAGCCCTGGTGATGGTGACCCATTGTTTTCCTTGGAACTGCTGAGTGTTTGGTTTGCTTCTTTTCTGCTTTGCACGTACTTCTGTTTCTTTTTGGTGGTTCTTTTCACTAAATATAACAAGCCTCTTTATAGTTTCTAATTATTAGGTTGGTGCAAAAGTAATTGCAGTTTTTTCCTATTGAAAGTAATGGCAAAAACTGCAACTACTTTTGCACCAAACTAATACATACTATTTGCATTATTTAAAGTTTTTTTACACATACTTTGTTTCCCTATCAAATGACCTTCTCTTCATTATTAATAAAATAGCACATTTTCACAGAGCTTACTTTAGACCACTACCACAGAAGAGAATAAAAATAGGAAAAAACACTTTGGAGTGGTTCTAGACTAATAATCACATAATTATATAGGCTGAATTGGCATACGCCCATTTACAAGAAGTTCACAAAAGCCCAAGATCTCCCCTTGCATTTTCTGACAAATGGAGTCATCTAATAATCCTTTCTAATCAAGATACTGCCACTACTGGCTACCTTTTTTCACTTGTCAAATTAATTTTTAATAGTAATTAGTGCCCAGTACGATGAGGTTGCTGTGAGATGGGCTTATTCTTAGACTACTGAATAAAGAATCAGTATCCACCAACCTTTACTTAAGCAATGCTCCCTATAAAAGCTTTATCAATATTTACTCCCTTTAGTTCTGCAATTCTTGCAGGAATCTTTTCTAAGGGAAAAGTCTAAAATGTAGAAAAAAGTTATGTATATTGTTGGCTGTCACATCACTTACAATTTTTAAAAATGAGAGCCATCTAAATATCTAACAGCAGAAAAAATATATGATACACCCACAAGGTAAAATAATATGCAAATAATACATCTATAATGGCATAGCAAGTGCAAATGATATAATGATAATAATTAGAAAATGTTAATTTAAAGAAACAGATGTGGTTATTACATGATTATAATTGTGCAAAAAGAATAAATTAAACCATAAGCCCCAGGAGCAGGAGAACAGGAACTATATCTGTCTTACCTACCTTGCAAGAGAGAAAAAAATAATTTTCTCCTCTACTCTTTCTGGGTTATTAGTTATAATGGACCCATGTAAAAAAAAACAGGTTAATGAGAGGGGAATAAAGCAGTTTATTAACATGTATATTTCACATATACACGGGAAATACCCAGGGAATGGGGGATTCTCAAAAAAGTGACTTTAAATTCCAGCTCATAGAGTATCTTTAACAGAGAACAATAAATTTTTAGAGAAGTACCAAGAAAAAGGAAAAGATCTTTGAGCCTCTAGGGGTGGCAAATTTGGGGAAGGCAAATAAATGGTGGATACAGGTTAGTTAGTAAAGTTTGTTCTATAGATTCCGCTGGTACCATCTCCAGGCTGTTAAAACTCAAAAGTTGTCTTCAGTGGCTAATGTTTGTCCACCCTGGTAGAGAAGGAAGACAACTTTGTCTTTATAATCTATGTACTGCTTCTAGGAAAACAGGGAGAAAGCAGAGAGTTTTTTGGATACCTGCTTCTTCTCTATGGCCTTCAGCTCAAAATAATCCTCATGCCAGAGTGGCACATTTTGGAATGGCATATTCTGAGCTCTTATAACCTTGTATCTATATAATCTACCATAATAGCTATACATTTTTGTTGTATCAAATGAACTGGATAGATGGATGGATAAATATGTGTAGCAGAGAGAATAAAAGGTAATACATCAAATTTTTGAAATAGTTATTTTCAGAGATGATAATTTAGATGTTTTCTAAATAGTTCTTTACTTATGTTTCCCATCTTAATAACTTTTCAAGACTTTTTGGAGGAATTAAATTAATGCAAAGCTTCTGCCTTTCCTGTGGAGACAATATATATCTATACCCTCTACAGAACCCATCAAATAATCAGGGTCAGTTCCAGTGATCAAACAGTCTTCATATGGCATGCATTCTCAATCCCAATTCCATATAGGGCTTTATCTACTTCATTCTGCAGGACCAAATGCTTTTAAAGTAGGTAGAAAAGCTACATAAACTCTAAAACTCCATACACATCTGAGAATTCTGTACACTACAATTAAGTTTGTTATTTTCTAAATCCTCTTCCCAATATATGAATCAGATCACTTCTACGTTCAAAACTCTTCCTGCCTAACGAATAAAATTAAACTCCTCAGTCTCATTCAAGGCCTTCCAAAACCTTGTTCCAACGTATATCCCCAGTTTCCTGTCCCATCACTGTATTACCCAAAGCCTCATCAGATTACTTGCCATTTGCTCTGTATACCATGCAATGTCTTGTCTTCCTACACGTGTCCACATTTCCAACCCATTGTCTTCAGCCTTTGCTTGAAAGGCTGTTTTTCCCTTTCCTCTTGTCAAAATCCTTCAACACTAGCTCAAATACCACCTTCTCGAGGCCATGAAGATGTGGTCAGTGATGAAGATCAGTCTATAGAATGCTTAAAATTAAAGCCTTTTTCCATTTCCAAATAGGAATTTAACGTCTGCTATCAAATCAATCAAAAATCAAAGTGTCTGATATTCATTAGCCTTCTAATTAGAATCTACTGTGAGCAAGTCTCATTAGTGATAGACAGCCTTTTTACCTGGGAGAGGTTCACTCAGCTCCATTGTGATAGAGGTGTGTGTGCACGTGTGCATGCTCACATGCACGCATGTGTAACATGGGGGTTCAGGTTCAGAGTGAATGTAGCCATTGCTCTGCTGCAGCATGTGCGCATGTGTAGGGGGATGAGGAAGAATAGTTCATACTAACTAGAATTTTCTGGGATTGTGGAACCATTTCCTAACATTTTTTTAAAGAGTTCCAAAACTGAAGTTTGTAGTGAGAGAAAAGAAGAGGGTAGCAAACTTTTAGTCTGGTAGATGGGCCAAGAATAGCATGTAAAGGGAAAATATTAATTTCAAAGGACATTGGTTTCCATTTTTTAAAGCATACTTGGAAAATCTACCAAAAGATGACATTTTTAAGTGTTTCCCTTTTATAATGACTGCCTGATATTAGCCTTTACCCTGCCAATGAGCATACACAGAAGATAAAACCACCAACCCAGAAAAACACCAAGTGTCAGAAGAGACTGACACATGGCAACCTCAGTTAATTCAGACACAGAAATGCCTTTCCTGAAGCACAATGCTCTTGTCTCTCCTTCCTCCTGGGGTGATGCCTCAATGCTGCCAAACCATTTTCTCTTGGCTTGCAATTGTCTTTCTGCAGTGCTTTAGAGTATCTAGAATATATTCATTATTATATGTGTTCAAATTTTCATACCTATCAATAAAAGCCATATATAATACCCCCTCCCCATTTGTACAAAAATTCACTCCAACCAGTTCTTTTCCAACAGAAGCAGTGTGCACATTTCCTCATTTTTTATCTCCCTAATTCCCTCAATAAGCTGTAAGAGAATTATACCTGTATTTCATCTCCCAATGCCTCTTCTCACTGATTCATTGGAGGATTGCTAGTTCATGCTATTTCAAGGGTCCAGGTAATTGATGGATGCTGACTGGTTTTACTCCATCTCTCTGGAAGATTGAACAAAAAGAAATGGGGTTAAATCACATCTGAGAGGAAATTCTGAGACAGAAGAAAAGCTTCTTGAGTGTATAAATCAAACATTACTATAGTTTCTATAAAGGTTATAGAACACCAGTCATCATAGTTCTTTACAAAAGAGTTAACTCTATTTTTAAAGCCCAAACTTTGTTGGAAGAAGTGATCTTGAATGAAAGACCTCTTAGTCCTCTTTCTACACAAAAATGTTATGGTTGACAATATTAAAGCAGCAGAAATGGCTAATGGCTTACTCAATATCCATTCTTCCTTCTTCCCAGCTAACAAGTTCTTCCCGTGCTACTAGAGATGGTCATGAAACCTGGCCAATAAGATGTAAGCGAGGCGACTGGGAGGAGCTTCTGAGGATGCTTTTCAAAAAAGAACCAGACTCAGCTGGGATGCTCCTTTTACCCTCTGCCCTTTGCTCTTTGTCTTTGCCCATCATTCTGACTAAAAGGCAAACTCAAAGCCTAGAAATAGAGCCACTGTCTCATGACTGTAAGGAAACTACACACTAAACAGCAGAGAAGGAAGACAGAAGGCACTTTGAGTCAGTGCTCCAGCCAAGAATGGCCTCTTCTAGACTTACTGTTACAGAAGAAAATTAAACCCTTTCCTTATTTAAACCACTTTAATAGAGATTTTCATTATTTACAGCCAAACTCAAAGCCAACTGACGCAGTTTCATTCTGCCCTCCCTCCCATTACAACAGATGTGATGTCCCAACTCCTACCAAATGCCATTTATTCCATTTGTAATCTGGATTTCCTCCTCCTTACCTTCCCAAGGAATTCCTCTCTCTCTCTCTCTTGCATCTTCTGTTTCTCCCTTTCTACGTCACCATTATCATTAGCATGAGCATCCTCTAGTGACTCCTGTCTTGAAAGAAAGAAACAAAGAGAGAGGGAGACTGGAAGAAAGGGGAGGAGAAAGAAAAGAAATGAGAAAGGGAGGGACAGAGGCAGTGGGAAGGAAGGAAGGAAGGAAGGAAGGAAGGAAGGAAGGAAGGAAAGAAGGAAGGAAGGAAGGAAGGAAGGAAGGAAGGAAGGAAGGAAGGAAGGAATAGAGGGAGGGAGGGAGGGAGGGAGGGAGGGAGGGATCTCTTGATTCTATATCTCCTTCTAGCTACCACCTCATTTCTTGAAGTTTTTCTAAGTTGCTATTTCACTTCCTCACTTCCCATTCTCACCTTGAGCCACTTCTCAGCCTTCATTTAGACCACTCAAATAAGACCACTTGTGCCAGGTCACTTAAGATCGCCTTATGGCCAAACCCAAGCTCCCTTGTCACCTTTTGCTTGACCTTTCAGCAGCAGATCACTCCCTGGTTCTTAAAACTGGCTACCTTTGGCTTTTGTGGCACCACGTACTCCTGGTTTTCCCCCTCTCTCACTGGCCCCTCTTCTCCTTTGCTGGATGCTTCTCTGTTCAGCCTCATAGGAGCTCTCCAGGAATCAGTCTTGGGTCTTGTCATAGACAAAATAGTGGCCCCCCGAGTTGTTCACATCCTGATCCCCAGAACATGTAAATATTTTACTTTACATGGCAAAAGGGATTTTGTGGGTGTAATTAAGGAGATAGGGAAATAATCCTGGATTATCCAGGTGGGCCTAATGAAATCACAATCATCTTTATAAGGAAAAGAGGGAAACAGGAGAGTCAGAGTCAGAAAAAGATGCGACAGTGGAAACAGAGATGCGAATGATGTACTTTAAATATGGAGGAAGGGTCACAAGCCAATGAATGCAGGTAGCCTCAAAAGGTGAGAAGAACGATTCTGCCTTAGTGTGTCCAGATGGAGCTCAGCCCTGCCAACATCTTGATTTCAGCCCAGTAAGACACATTTGGGACTTCTGACATCCAGAACTATAAAACAACACACTTGTGATGTCTTAAGCAACTAAATTTGTTACAGCAGCAATAGGATGCTACTACAGGTCCCAATTCCTTCCTTTTTTTTTTTTTTTTGAGACAGAATCTCACTCTGTTCCCAGGCTGGAGTGCAGTGGCACGATCTTGGCTCACTGCAACCTCCACCTCCCAAGCTCAAGCGATTCTCCTGCCTCAGCCTCTCGAGTAGTTGGGAATAAAGGCATGTGCCACCACACCCAGCTGATTTTTGTGTTTTTAGTAGAGACGGAGTTTCACCATGTTGGTGAGGCTTGTGCCAAACTCCTGACCTCAGGTGATCCACCCACCTTGGCCTCCCAAAGTGCTGATTACAGGCGTGAGCCACGACGCCCAGCCTCCAATTCCTTCTTTATCTATACATTCTTCCTAAGGGACCTCACAATGTTCTATAGCTTAAAAACAAAAATCTGTATTATAAGACTACCAAATCTATCTCAGCAATTCTGACCTCTCCTCAGGATTCCAGATTCATATATCCAAATTACTACTTATGAGCCAAAAAAAAAAAAAAAGTAGCAACCCCGTTACAAAATGCAGATGTACCTGAGCCTATTTTTGTCTGAATATATTGCCTTTTGAGTTTGTCTACATCTTCCTGTACTCCTCATGTGTGATAAGGCAGCATCTGATAAGAATGAGGGTCCAGAGCAGGCCACCATCCACTTCATTCATTCTTTCATCCAATCATGGTTATTGACCCAACCTAGAATGTGCCAGTTCCCATGCCAGTCCCAAAAGTGGATAAGGCATATTCCATCTTGTGTGTTGAATAAATATCCTAAACTCCACACAGCCAAATATCCAAATGAGAGCCCCTGATTTTACCATCTCAACCCATACACCAGCACCTCCTAAAAAAAAAAATTGCTTCTTCCCCAGGCTTCTCCATCTCTGGAAACTGCACCATCACCCAACCAGATGCTCCTATCAAAAACCTAAAAACTTACTTGCATTCATCCCTCTTTCTCTGAGTCCACACATCCAGCCTATGAGCAAATCCTTTCAATTCTACCTTCAAAACACACCCCAAGTGCATTTGCATCTCTCCACCTCCATTGCTTCCTCTGCAGTCCAGGCTACCACTATTTCTCATATGGAATATTGCAACCACCTTTAAGAATCTATTCCCCACACAGCAGCTAGACACACATTTTTTTAAATGCAAATTAGGCCATGTCATGCCCCTACTTAAAACCCATCAATGGCTTCCCACTGCACTTAGAATGAAAGTCAACCTCCTTGTGCCAGCTTTCAGAGACTTTCCTGCATCCTCCTTACTCTGTATTCTTGTCTTGTACCTGGCCTGCCTTGCATCAGCCACACTGGCTTTTTGAACATGTCAATCTGCATTTTGCATCAGAACATTTTCACTAACTTTTCTCTCCACCTAAAATGCTTTTCCCCTGATTTTCTTTCTCAACCTTTAGGTCTCATTTCAAATGTCACCATCTCAGGAAGGCTTTTTTGACCACTCTACATAAAATAGCTATCCAATTATTCCCCAAACTATCTCCCTTAATTCTTTGTATAATATACATTCTTATTTTATATTTTTCCTGGTAGTTTATTCTGCCTCCCCCCAGAAGACTATAAAAGTTATGACAGCAGGGATCTTGTCTTCTTTACTGTTCTATGCCCAGCTCTTTTTAAAATTTTCTGGTACATAGTAGGTAGTCAACAAGCATTTGCTGTATGAGTGAAATTTTTGCCAGGACCTGTCATTACAGTTAGGAGCCACCCTTATCTAGTCATTGTTACTAGATGTCTTCACTGTCATCCTATGTAACAAGTACCACTATATTTTATTTCCCTGCTTGCTTTTCCTGTCACCTCTACTAGATGTGAAATTCTTGAAAATAGAAATTATAATACTAGTGCAGGGAGTGACTGGTCAGGCACCATAGGTGAATGAATAAATGAATCAATCAATTAATGAATCCATGAGACAATGAATAAATTATGAATAAGGAAAAGAAAGCAAGGTATTTCTTTAAAAGAGAGCAAGATACTTCTTGCTTTGTCACTGTATCCTCACTGTATTCTCAGATGCTACCTCACTACACGTGAGGGACACATAAAGATACAAACTAAATTAACCGGTAGCAAATTCAGACCAAAACAAGCTTTGTTAAGTCTGCATTCTGTAAGGAGGCTGCTTATATGACTCTACTTTTCCACTCTGGCCAGTCCAGTACTCAGGGCAGATCCACCTGTAGTAGATATCAATGCAGAATAACACTCTAAGGATTTTCTGCTTAGGAACACTATAAAGAGTGTAAAAGGATTTGTGGGGAATTCTTAAACCTTCAATTTATAATGAGAGTGAGATACAGTTCACTAAATATACTAATATATGAAAAGCCATAAAATTTTAGAATGGATTCTGATAATAGTCTCCTTTCACTATGGAACTAATAATAAAATAATTGCGTTAGCATTTGTATAGCTAACATTATGGAGAATTTACTAGGTTCGAAAACTTTGCTAAGAGCTTTACATGAGGTATGTTATATCATTATCCTTATTTTATAGATAACATAACTGAGTTTAAAAAGGACAAGTTCACACAACTGTTACTTGGCAGATCCAGGATATAAACCTGTTAATCTGACTCTTGAGCCCACAAGCTTAACGAGTACACTTCCCTGAATTAACTAGCAGGGCCAGGGACTGGCCAGACTTTTTCAAGTGGTTCTCTCTGGACCCTCTCCTGAATGGCTTAGTACATGTGATGCCCATCCCAGCTGGCCTGTTCGCTGCTGGGATGTCTAGATGTCTTATGTTTACTCCAGGGCTCTTATTATGAGGACTTGACTCTCTGCTTAGTCAAAGAGCTGATTTTGTCATAGCCTAAATCCCTACACATCTGGCTTTGCTTCCCTCTAATGGGTTCTAGGCAATGCTGCTTGAGGTAGAGCTCCCTGGCCTCCATGCTGGGCTGTCCTGGCCCCAGTTTAGTCTCTCTTCTGTAGCTGAGCTCTGGCAGCAGGATTAGCTTATTTCAAAGACCCTGCAATATGAAGAGTGCATATCCCCTTTCAATGGGAAGTTAAAATGACTCCCTCACTGAAGAGAAATACAGAGGGAAGAGCATTTCCTTTGAAATGCCCTCTATTAATCCAACATAAAATGTTTAATTACTTCATGCCCACTTTTGTATAGGTTATTCTAGAATACTATAATAGGACACAGATCTTTTTAATCACATTTGGTAGATTCTTAATTGAAACACTACAGTAAACTAACTCATCAGGTACTTTCATTTCTTAATCATTTCAACCCTGTAGCTCAGAACAAGAGCATAGTTGTACCTTTTCCCTCAGATAATACTCCCCTGGAATAGACAGTAATACATTTGTCTATCACGTTGTTTGCTTTGGCATTTGACCATTTGCCACAGTGGAGGTGAGGATGACAGCGATAAAAGGCTGAAAAGTGCAGTTCTGCTAGCTTTTTTTCCTACTAAAAAAAAAAAATTAAAAACCACATGTCCTCTATGTCATATGCCTTTGCTTTGGGTTCACAATACTACGGGGATATTCAGAAGAGCCTCAGAGATTTATTGCTAAACTGGGAAGGAAAACTCACCTAGATAAGTCACAGCTATCAGTCATGTTTTTAAACAGATACAAGCATATTTTTAAATGACAAACAAAAAGGCATGTGAATAAGGAATATGCTGAAAAGCTAGAAAAACACGTCTACATTCAAACCACTACGACCTCCTGCCTCACTGAAGGCAGGAGGTTAAACTAAAGAGAAGCCATGTCACTTTAAGAAAATTGAGGCCCTAGGCATACTAGCAACACAGCCAATCACAATTATCAAAAATAATTCATGTCCATGTTGCTTAATACACAAGACATTGCTTATATCCAAAAAGAAATATTAGGGTTTGGTGGTGTGGTAGCTTCTCACAGCTGTCAGAAGCCCTGTTCCTTATCAGTCCAGGAGGAGTGTAATTAAAGACAATAGCCAGAGCAGCTGTATTGGAGAAACAAGCCATTGGTCTTCCCCCTCCCCCACCCCTTCTGTTCACATAGCTAATCTGAACATAGCCTCAGCTCCATCGGCAAGGCTTCTTCAAAAGGCAGAATAATAGAAAACATCTCTCTGTTTCCCACTGTGGATTATGAAGGTTAAAGAAATACTTGCTCTTATCTTGCTGTTACATTATATAAAATGCAAATAATTTAGGTCTAGAAGTTCAAAAGCTCCTGAGAATAAGGCGGGTTTTGAAGAATACAAAAAATAATAATCTTTAGGAACAGAGAGAATCTAGGAAAAAATGGCTTATATTCAGTGGTGTTCTAGAAAATGTTTAACAACACACTGTCCAGAGGTAAAGCCCTGATTTGTAACATTTTTTCCAATTTCTGTGGCATAAGCACGCCCACCATGGCTGATTGCAAGCTACTCTTGTCATCATTGAATGCAGAGAATCTTAACAGTAGATTAGGTGAGAAGAGATGCACAGTCAGATGCCATTATATAGTCTTTACACAGATACAAGAGATGGAAATAATCTCAAGGACATAGTAGTGAAATGTGGAAAACAACTAAGAAGTAGTGAATTTTGAATATTTATTACTTTTGTTTGTGATATAATTTATTGAAATTTTATGTAATTCAATTTTTAATAATGGCTATGTTCAATTACCACCTTGAAGAATTTCTAAAAACAATCATCTTTCACAAGCCCGTGCAAACTGGCTGCAGCTCCCCGACTCTCTACACTCTGGCTGCCCTGTTACTAGAATAAATAGCCCTCTGGTTGTAACAGGTGGAAATTATATTCATATATTCACAGGTGGAAAACAATATTCATTTTTTTCAGCACTAGAACTCCATCACTTCTTTAATAATTTTCCCGAGACCTATATTTCCAAAATATTCTCCCTGAAGCCAGAAAGAGAGTAATTTAGGAACATCTTTATGCATTGTTACTAAGACAAAGAAAACCCAGGCTCTTTTCATAATTGGTTGTGTTGCAAACATACTGCATTTTGCAGCACTTTCTTCTTCATGTGCATGTAACTAGATGCCAAGAGGAAATTCTGTCTGAAGCACTGAGATAATAAATATCAAGTGAGGTGCAAGGGTATACCATGAACTGGCAAAACGGGTGATTCTAAACGGGTGATTTTAGACTTTTACTTCTGGGAAGATGGAATTGACATATTTTTTCCTATCCCTCCCACTAACTACAACTAAAAACCCTGGAAATTATATCTAAAACAATCAAAAGATTCTGAAAGGTGGAGAGAAGACAGACCAGCTAGGGAATAACACAAGGGAGACCGCTTGCTTTCCCTTTGGCTGCATATATCCCCGACTAGCAGCTGGAGGAGTTGGCAACCCAGAAACACCAGTGAGTACAGACTAAAAAGGCCCCCAACAGCCTGCATGTCTAGCCAAAAGACCTTATGATGACACAGCTGTTCTGTATCTTGACTGGATTGATGACCATTTCCTAGCTGTGAGATTGCACTATAGTTTTGCGAGAGGTTACCACTGCAGGGAAACTGGGTAAAGGGTAGAAGGGATATATCTCTACTATTTCTTACAATTGCATGTGAGTCTGCAACCATCTCCAAATAAACAGGTTAATTTAAAAACAACTGTGGGCCACGTGCAGTGGCTCACGCCTGTAATCCCAGAACTTTGGGAGGCCAAGGCGGGTGTATTGCTTGATGTCAGGAGTTCAAGACCAGCCTGGCCAACATGGTGAAACCTCATCTCTACTAAAAACACAAAATTAGCCAGGCATGGTGGTGTGCACCTGTAATCACAGCTACTAGGGAGGCTGAGGCAGAATTCCTTGAACCCAGGAGGCAGAGGTTGCAGTGAGCCAAGATCGCGTCACAGCACTCCAGCCTGGGCAACAGAACGAGACTCCCTCTCAATAAATAAACAAACGAACAAAAACAACTGTGTGTGTTTCCTACTCCCTCAGCTCCATCAGGATATAAAAGGGTTAGAAGTGACAGATTAGGAGATTTGGGAGAAAGCTGTTGGAGTATCCTAAGAGGCCTAATTCCTCTCCCAAGATGGTAAACTAGAGGATGTTTTCCCTATCCCTGCAAATCAAAATAGAGGGGCTGTAGGAAGACCACTTGGAAAGCTTGCTATTTGGCCTTCAGAGATGGGGAAACATAGACTAACTTCCACCTGAAAAATCTAGAATAAAAACAAGGTATTATCATCCTATAGTGCTTTTCTACAACTCCTTGTATTTGAATACAAAATTTAAAAGTATGTTAAGATACTTTTAAAAAGAAGAGTGGTGTAGAAAATTTTACTTTATTCTATCACTGACAAGATCTTATGTGCAGAAAGCATTCAAGAATATTTCCAGAGGCTAAACATAGTGGCTCACACCTGCAGTCCCAGCACTTTGGGAAGCCAAGGTAGAAAGATCACTTGAGGCCAGGAGTTTGAGACCAGCCTAGGCAACAAAGCAAGACTCTGTCTCTATGAAATAAAAAATAAAAAAAATTAGCCAGGCATGGTGGTGTGTGTCTAGAATCCCAACTACTCAGGAGGCTGAGGCAGGAGGATTACTTGAGACCAGGAGTTGTAGGCTGCAGCGAGCCATGATCATGCCATTACACTCAAGCCTAGGTAACACAGCAAGACCCCATCTCTTTAAAAAAAAAAAAAAATATATATATATATATATATTTTTTTTTTCTAAAGGACAAACCACTCTGGCCCTTTCTTAAAACTTTTATTTGAAATTTAACTATATAAAAAGGGCATCTCCATCATTTACTCATTTAACAAATATTAATTAGTATGCCAATGGACCTATCATAATCTCCACCTATAAGGAGCCTTAGAGTTCTATCTACCTGTATTGGTTACATCAAACAGTCAACATCTAAGTCATAATAATAATAGCTAACACTTATTAAGCAACCATTGGCTGCCATGAATTTGACATACATTACTTCACTTAATCCTTCAACAGTCCTACAAGAGAGATACTGTTATCCACATTTTACAGATGAGAAAAGCTGAGGCTTGTAGAGAGGTTGATAACCTTTCTGAGGTCACTTTGGTAAAGTATAGAGCCAGAATTAAAAATTATGTCATCTGACTCCAGATCTCAAACTCTTATCCTTATCGTAGTCACACATAAATTTCAAAGTATACAGGCTCAGGCATGAAGCAAAGGTAACAACATAAAGCCAATAAGGAGAGGAAACAGACGGAGATCCAGAGTGCCTTATTCACTTGGACATAAAATAAGGCTGGGGTAAGGAACCTGCTGTGAAAACTGGCCTCAAGGAAGACATATCCAAGGTCTGGACTGGCACAAGTTTTTATTCCAAGGTTCACAAAATAGGGAGTCTCAGGCTTCTGCTTCCCATGGTCCCATATGAACAGGCTCAGGAGCTGGAACAGTCCTGAGCTTTAGGAGTTAAGATGCAGGGAGCTGAGAGAGAAACTAGAGACTTTAGGGCAGACACAAAAGCACTGCAGACAGTGTGATTACACCAGAGTTTACTGATGATACTGAAACCCATCTACTAACACTCTATTAGAATGAAGAAATCAGTGTGTTCCCAGTGTACTGTGGTATTTGAGAATGCCACCACATAAGTCTGGATGACATAGCTCTGAAAATCTTAAATTTCCTGGATTTTAAACAGAAGACCTATAATACTAGCATTTTGGGAGGCCAAGGCAGGATGACTGCATAAGCCCAGGAGTTGATGACTATCCTGGGCAACATAGCAAGACCCCATCTCTACAAGAAATTAAAATTTAGCTGAGCATGGTGGTGCATACCTGTAATCCCAGCTGCTTGGGAGGCTGAGGCAGGAGGATGGCTTAAGGCTAGGAGTTAGAGGCTGCAGTGAGCCAAGATTGCACAACTGCACTCCAGCCTGGGTGACAGAGTGAAACTCTGTCTCTGGAAAAAAAAAAAAAAAAAAAAAAAAAAAAAATACAAGTTCAGTGGAAGATTTTCTGTGTAAAAAGCATTAGAAGCTAAGGTGAAGGGGTTGAGGGTATGAGCTTCTGAATGGTACTTTGAAGTTGTTAAGTAAGTACGTGACCCGTGCCACAAAAAATCAAGGATATTTCTGAACACTTACTAGCAAATGCAACTTCTTGTAAATAAAAGATCTTTGCAAAAACACAGACTAAATGGAATATTGTAAAATTCTTATATCTAAATAGAATATGTTATACAATCTTGAAAATCTCATTTTAACTGTTTGTGCAACCGTTTGCCGTCTTTAAAGTTCTACCCAGAACAATTAAGAGAAAAAACTGTACACATTCTTTATTAATGGTCTTGACTACTGTGGAAATAAATGTGATATAAGTATCAAACTATCAGATTATTGCCTGAGGCCAATTAATCTCAGAACACCAGACAAGATGTTAAGGAAGCCATGGGCAAGAGTCAATCGTTGTGAAAGCTATTCAGGGCCATTGTGCTTCATGACTTCCACCTGACCCCTCACCTCAGCAAGACAGGGAGATGGAGCAAGACAGACGGAAGAAATAGCCCTGCTGACAGCAGCGGAGTGACATTGCCTTTACATGTAAAGAAAACATATTATTAGGTCATGGCTGACATTGAATAGGTAACTTACTCAAATGACATTACCATTTCATTCTCTATAATTTGATGTGGTTCTTTTTTTAATAGCACCCTGAACAGATATACATTTTCTATTTACATTCAAAAAGCAAGTTCTCTTTCCACCAGTATGGCTCTTCTGAAGGATGAAGAATGAGAAGATGAAGGCATTGGGAAACAACCCAGATGTCCGGCCTTAACTGCACTCTGCTTCCATCCGCTCTCTTTGCCTCTGTGAGCCCATTTTGCCCGACGTCAGGGCTTTTTCTGCTTTCCTTTCTATTTTAGTTACTATCACCTGGACTGTGTCTCATGGAATCTTTTCCTGTCTCTCTCCTCAACCTTCCCTTCAATGTGATATCTCAAAGTACGTACAAGGTGCATTTTTTAGGGTGTTTCTGTTCATCACTATGAGAAAACAAGAGTTCACCAAAGTAACAAATACATACAAACTACAAACTGGTAAGACTCCCCTGAGGTCCCCTAGTAGTTGTACTTTTGGTAGAGCACAGTTCTTGGTATAGAGAAGACTCAATATATGTTTGCAGAAAGAAAAGAAATGCACTACCATTTAGTAGATTATTGTACATATATATCTCCACAAAATAAGACTCAAACTACCTTAAAAAGAGAGGAGAAAAGGTGGAGAGGGGGCTCTTTGCATATTTATATGAAATGATCTGCAAGATATGTTAGGTGAAAACTAAATGTAGAACAGACAGAGTTTGTGTGCAGAAGGGAGAAATAGATACTTAAATGTATTTACTTGTAAATGTTTAAAATACTCCTAAAAAGTTATGCTAGAAGCAGACAATACAAATTGTCTCAATGGAAGAGAACCGGGTGGCGGGGGATCCATGGCAAAAAGGTTTCTCCCTGCAGTTCCTTTTATATCTTTTGAAGTTTTAGTCTTTTCTCCCTTGGCCCTTTACCTGTGAATGTATTCACTACTCAACAGATTAAAATAACAGATTTTAAAGTAAAGAATCTAAAGAGAAAATGAGTAACTAGGGTTCTGTGATCTCCAGTGAAGTTTCCAGAGTTGGAACTCCATATAAGTCTTTACCAGAGGCTTTCATAAAAATAAAGGTCACTGCATAACTTAGAGTTGCCACATTTTCAAAGGGGTGGATATGTGACCTACATTAATCCCTGTGTTTTTTCATAATAGTGATATTTTAAACAAGAATTATTAGCACTGTTTTCTGAGAAGACGCTCTTCTCCGAGTTTACTAAGGCCTCTCTTCTCCAGTTCACTAGGGCCTGAAACTCTTTATTTCCAAGGACAGACACATTTTTATTTCCTATTTTCACCTGCTTAATATTACCCAGTAATGAAAAATCTTGGAATTCTTCCATTTTTAAGGACAATGTCAATTAAAAGTTGGCTTCCCCTTTTGTCAAGAATTTGATATCTATAAGTATAATGATGTTGGTGTGAATCTAATAATTTGTCTTTTCTAAAAGTTTATCAGAGATACCATCAAAGGATTCCAAGTCATCAGTCTCATATCATTCAGGATCAATACCTTCGCCATTAATCACACATAGGCATCATTCTGGGAAGAAAACTATGTCTGCATATTGATAAATGGATCTCAAACGAAAAAGAGCAGAAAACAATCTATACAAGCTCGAAGAAAGCTTTTAAAGGCAGGCAAAACCAAATGTAATATTCCGAAGCAAAATTCATCTTATGTCTTTTCTAATTTGAAAGTGAAACATCTGAAGAAAGATGCCACATACATCTTCTAGTAGTGTTAATATCTTAACCATTTATCTGACATTTTAACTATATATCCTTAGAATAAAAATCTATAAACACCAGTCTTTTTACTTCTAGGCAAAGAATGATAAGATATTGTACCAGAATTATAAACATGATATTAGAAAAAAATACATGAAGGCTATTTTTTCTCAAAATACATCATTAAAATTCAATGCTATGAACACTCACTTAACATGTGCACTGTTATTTCTGTATATAAAATAAAGGCACAGATCAGAAAATAAAAAAGGTAAGTTTACATAAGGAGATTATAGATGATGCTTTGGTTTATATATTTATATATATATCCTTTATTATTATATTTTAAAACAATTATAAATAAATGCTGCTACTAGTATCTTAATTCATATACAGATTTCAATGTCCCACATATTTTCATTTTAATAAACATTTAAGCACAATTCATGCACTTTTCAGAAAATATATCTCATAAGGGAGTAAAAAAGAAAACAAAAACATTCATGGTACTACAAAAATTCTAAATACCTCCAGCCATTTGATTATGCATATTTATATGAGTAGGGAAGAAAGTGGAGTTCTGCTTCTAGCAATGGATGATGCATATGTTTAGAGTAACCCTCCTGTGGAGAACAACTACAAGCTGTTTTAAAATGTATACTTGAAATAGATATTGGCATCAAAGAACTACGAAGACAGTGAGAAGTTGTGGGGCCAAGATCTAGGAGACAAGGGAAACCAGGAGAGGTAGTTCACCTGAATTTAGGACATGTTTCCCCTCAAGGCAAACTGCCAATTCTGAAAATGAAAATGACAAGTGGGAGGCAAGAAAGTAAGCACAATTCCCTTCATTTTCACAGGACTAAGAGAATAAACATTTGAGTTCAAGGTTTCCCAAAGAGAAGGGTCTCCAGCATATACCCTACACTTTCAGTGAGGTTCTGAAAGCTTGCACCCAAAGAATAAGCGTGAACTAGAAACAAACTAACCCACCTAAGGACTGAAGCCCAGATTTGAGTCCTCTCAATTTCTGAAAGGATTAAGCTGATCTATCCAGACAAGCTATAGCAAGAGCTAAAGGAAATCTTCCCTGGAGAAAGAAAACAATGGCCAGAACCTCAATTTTTCTCTAAAATTCTTTATAAAAAATATCTGGCATTCAATGAGAAAAAGGTTGAAGAGAGGAGCATGTGAAAAGATAAGATTTATGTGAAAATCAAGAAAAAACATGCTAGAAACAAACTCACAAGAGATACATATATTGAAGTATCAAAGACAGACAGACTATTACTATGTTCAATCAATTAAATGAGAAGATAGAGAATTTCAGCAGGAAACTAGAAAGCAGAAAATAATCAAATGAAAATTCTCAGAAAGTCTAGAAGTGAAAAATAAACATTTTAAATTGATAGTACAATAGATAGATTTAACAGATTGCATACAACTGAAGAGATAATTAGTAAGGTAGAATATCAGAAGAAAATATACAGGCTGAAGCATGGAAAATCAAAATGATGAAAAAATACAGCAAAGAACATAAAAGATACATGAGATATAATAAAATGGTCCAAGAAGAAGAGAAGGAGACTAAAGCAGAAGGAAAATTTGAAAACATAATGGCAAAAGTTTTCCCCAAAAAATGATTAAAAAAAAAACAGCAACCAAGTGCTACAAACTCCAAGATGAATAAATATAAAGAAAATAGTGAGGGGTTGAGTGGAGTGATGATCCAAGATGACTGAATAGGAAGAGCTCTGGAGTGCAGTTCCCAGCGAGAACGCAGAGTGTGAGTGATCACCGCATTTCCAGACAAGTTTTTACTGCCCGCAGACCAGGAGATTCCCAGGCAGAAAATCACCACAACTCTCCAGCACAGCTGCTTCAGCCAGTGCAGTGGGTCTTCGCACAAAAACTCACACAAATCTGGGCGGCTGTTTCAATGGGCACCTGGAACACCTGGGAGACAGAGTTGCCCATTCAGCTGAAAAAAAGGGGCTGAAAAAGGGAGCCAGGTGATCTGGCTCTGCAGGTCCCACCTGCACAAAGACCAGCAATCTGAAACACTCTGTACTGAGAGTTTCACAGCAGGCACAGCTGGACCTGGGACGGTCCAGCTCTGTGGGGGGAAGGGCCTCTGCCATTACCAAGGCAGTCCACCATTACTGAGGCAGTCCGCCATTACCAAGGCAATCTGCCATTACTGAGGCAGTCTGCCATTACAGAGATAGTCTGCCATTACTGAGGCAGTTGTAACTATACCTCTATGAACAAAACCTCAAGGAAGTTCACACAGCAGCTGGGCAGAGCCCATGGCAGCTCAGCAACACCTCTGCTAGAAGACTGTGACTAGGCTACCTACTAGCTGGGCAGGGCATCTCTGAATAAAGGCAGCAGCACGTTGGGAACTTATAAATAAAGCCCCATCTTCCCAGGACAGAGCACCTGGGAAAAAAAGGCAGTTATGAGTTCTGCTGCAGCAGACTTAAAGGAACCTGCCCAGCAGCTCTGAACAAAACAACAGAGCTCACAGCTCAGCACTTGAGCTCCTATAAGGGACAGACTGTCTCCTCAAGCAGCTCCCCAACCCCATATATCCAAAGAGACATCTCATAAAGGAGAGTTCAGGCTGACATCTGGCGGGTATCATTCTGGGACGAAAATAACAAAAGAAGAAACTGGCAGAAACCCTTACTGTTCTGCAGCCTCCACTGGTGATCCCCAGGCAAGCAGGGTCTGGACTGGACCTCCAGCAGTCCTATAGCACAGGGGCCTGACTGTTAGAAGGAAAACTAAAAAACAGAAAGAAATAACTTCATGATCAACAAAAAGGACATCCACTCAGAGACCCCATCTGAAAGTCACCAACTACAAAGACCACAGGTAGATAAATCCACAAAGATGGGAAGAAACCAGCGCAAAAAGGATGAAAACACCCAAAACCAGAACACCTCTCCTCCTCCAAGGGATCACAACTCCTCACCAGCAAGGGAACAAGGCTAGATGGAGAATGAGTCTGATGAATTGACAGAAACAGGCTTCAGAAGGTGGGTAATAACAAACGTCTCTGAGCTAAAAGAACATGTTCTAACCCAATGCTAAGAAACTAAGAACCTTGAAAAAAGGTTTGACAAAATGCTAACAAGAATAAACAGCTTAGAGTGGAATATAAATGACCTGATGGACCTGGAAAACACAACATGAGAACTTTGCGAAGCATACACAAGTTTCAACAGCCAAATCAACCAGGCAGAAGAAAGGATATCAGAGATTGAAGATCAACTCAATAAAATAAAACAAGAAGGCAAGATTAGAGAAAAAAGAGTGAAAAGAAATGAACAAAGCCTCCAAGAAATATGGGATTATGTGAAAAGACCTAATCTATGTTTCATAGGTGTACCTGAATGTGACAGAGAGAATGAATCCAAGCTGGAAAACACTGTTCAGGATATTATCCAGGAGAACTTCCCCAATCTAGCAAGGAAGGCCAACATTCAAATCCAGGAAATACAGAGAACACCACAAAGATATTCCTCAAGAAGAGCAACCCCAAGGCACATAATCAGCAGATTCACCAGGGTTGAAATGAAGGAAAAAATGCTAAAGGCAGCCAGAGAGAAAGGTCGGGTTACCCACAAAGAGAAGCCCATCAGACTCACAGAAGACCTCTCAGCAGAAACCCTACAAGCCAGAAGAGAGTAGGAGCCAATATTCAACATCCTTAAAGAAAATAACTTGCAACCTGGAATTTCATATCTAGCCAAACTAAGCTTCACAAGTGAAGGAGAAATAAAATTCTTCACAAACAAGCAATTGCTGAGAGATTTCATCACCACTAGGCCTGCCTTACAAGAGCTCCTGAAAGAAGCACTAAACATAGAGAGGAACAACCAGTACCAGCCACTCAAAAAACATACCAAATGGTAAAGAGCATCAACACAATGAAGAAACTGCATCAACTAATGGGCAAAACAACCAGCTAGCATCAAAACGGCATGATCAAGGTCTCACATAACAATATTAACCTTAAATATAAATGGGCTAAATGCCCCAATCAAAAGACACAGACTGGAAAATTGGATAAAAAGTCAAAACCCATTGGTGAGGGAGAGATCCAAGATGGCCAATTAACAACAGCTCAGGATTGTAGCTCCCAGTGAAAGCGCAGAGAGCGAGTGGACGCCACACTTTCAGACGAATTTTTGTTGCCCACAGACTAGGAGATTCCCGGCGGAGGAGCCACAC
>CAUYLG010029010.1:0-31634 GCA_963573385.1 Cacajao melanocephalus
CTGGGCAGTAGAACAAGAATCCTGTTCTCTCTCCCTCTTTTTCTTCCTCTTTCTTTCTCTCATACATTCTTTTTCTTTCTTTCTTTCACTCTCACTTTCTTTCCTCTCTTTTTCTTTCTAAAAAAAAAAAAAAAAAAAAAAGATTAAACTTTCCACTGACAACTATGTATGTAACAACTCTGGTAAGTAATTGAAGATAAATTAACAGAGGTAGGCTTATAACAACTCTGGTTCCCAAGAAGAGAGACGCACAGAAGGGACTCCATATTTATCTTGGATATTTTCATGAAAGTATTTTCTAATTTTCTGTGGAGGAAAACCAAAATGAAGCAAAAAGTGGTTGTCTTACTGCAATAAAGATACCAAAGTCAGGATTCCAAGTGGTCATGTTGGCTGGGATACGAGGGGAAAATCACAGCGAATTGGGAAGTAACAAGAAGTAAATGTGGAAATCTCTGATCTAATTTATTTAAAGTCATTGGCTGATTCCTAAGCTAAATGCAGCAGAGTAAGAGCCCAAAAGTTCAGCAGACTACAGCATCTGGGAGGCCAAACAGAAAAGCTGAGATTGCAGTAGTTGTATGTTGCTGGGAAAACTATGATTGAAGCTCAATGCCTGACAAGTTGGAAGTTCTTTGAAATATACCCTAGGCTTTCTGTTGAGTTTCAAAAAGGGCCATGAATTAGGAATAAAGGCCACAAACTTGTAATAGGGACCACATCTTAGAAGACAGAACTGTGTCTTAGGAGTAATCACAAAATGGAGATATACTAACCCCAAACAGTAAAATCAATCATCCATTAGATTATGGGAATCTGAACTTCCTAGATGCTCCCAGGAGAAAACCTAACCCTATGTCTCAGTCTGTTTAGAATCACTATAAGGGAATACCTGAGGCTGGGTCATTTATAAGGAAGAGAGGCTTATTTAGCTCACAGTACAGCAGGCTGTACAAGAAGCATGATGCAGACGTCTGCTCAGCTGCTTGTGAGGGCCTCAGGCTTCTTCCACTCATGCTGGAAGGCAAAGGAAAGATGGTTTGTGGAGACATCACATAGCAAGAGAAGAATCAAGTGGGTGGGGGAGATGCCAGGCTCTTTTTAACAATCAGCTCTTGTGGAAACTAATAGAGTGAAAACTCACTTACTCCTGAGAAAGGGCATTAATCTAGTCATGGGGGTATTAGCTCCCATGACCCAAACACATCCATTAGGACCCACCTTTAGCATTGGGAATAAAATTTTACCATGAGGTTGGAGGGGAGAAACATCCAAAGTATAGCATTTTTGTTGGAGGAAGATGGTGAAACTCATAACCTCTATAATATCTCATCTTGAAAGTCAGCTGTCTGATAAAAATTACTAAGAGAGCTAGCACTGGAGCAACTGACCAAAATAAAATTTTTAGAAAACCATAGAAAAGACCTACAGGAGATCCAGATAGTCAAGTTAAAATAACTATGATAAAAATGCTTTTAAAAGTGGAGGAAAATACGATAAATTTTATTGAGGAAGGGATCTGTAAATTGAAACTTCAGAACTGACAACACTGTATCTGACAGTAAGAAATTAACTTATAGGTTTAATAGAAGATTAGACAAAACAGAACTGATAATTGTTGAGCTACAAGATAAGTCAGTGAAAAATATCAAAACTGAAAGACAAAATGACATCAAAAGATGAAAAGAAAACACAAAAGACAAGGCACATGTGCCTAATAACATGATCTCATTGAAATATAATGGGAGCATCAACTGTGAATAGCACTTTTCCAGAAACACAAAATGTATAAAATGTTGTCACCAGGAAGATTGCATTATTAGAAATGTTAATGGAAATCCTTCAGGCAGAAGAAAAAATACAAGAGAGAAATGTCAATCTACAAAAGTGAATAAAGAACACCAAAAAAATTTTCTATAAATGTACATATATAAAATTTAAAAATATTTTAATCCTTTAAAAGAGAATAGACTGCTTAAATACAGTGATAGCAATGTAGTATGGAAGTTTATTATATATGTGGAAGTACAGTATATACAAACCATAACAATAAAGTTGAGAGGAAAAATGAAGGTAATGTTATAAGTTTCTTACACTATATGCAAAGGGATATAATATCACTTGAAGTAAGATGGTAATTAAATAAAAATGTTTACTATAAGTCATAAAATATCCATTAAAATAACAGAACAATAAGTCATGGCTAGTAAGTCAAGAAAGGGGATAAAGTGGAACCATAAAAAAATTAAATCTAAGTAAAGCAGAAAAAGGGAATAAGAACACAAATAATAGACGATTAGAAAAAAATAGCAAGATGGTGGGGTTAAGCCTACCATTTTAACAATTACATTACATATAAAATGTCTAAATACCCCAATTATAGGTCTGAAATTGTCAGATGGATAAAATAAGCAAGGGGCAAAATCACAGAGAATGGGGAAGTACAGAGAAGTAAACGCTGAATCTCTGATGTAATTTCTAATATAAATAAGCAAGATTCATCTATATGCTATTTATTATATATAATTACAGGTCAGAAATTGTCAGATGGATAAAATAAGCAAGATTCATCTATATGCTATTTATAATAAACATGCTTTAATTACAAAGACACAAATAGGTTAAAATTATAGAAAAGGATATTCCATGCCAATCCTAATTAAAATAATGCTGAAATTACTATACTAATATATGATGAACTACATTACAGAGCAAATATATATACAAAGGGACATACAAAGTCACTTCATAATAATAAAAAGCTCAATTCATCAAGAAGTTATAACAATTATAAATGTTTATGCACCTAATAATGGAGTTTCAAAATACATGAAACAAAAATAGATGAAACTGCAAAGAGAAACAGACAATTACAAATTAGATGCCTCTCTCTGTGTCTCTCCTCTCTCTATCTCAAAAACACTATAACAGAAATAAAGAATGCCTTTGAAGAGCTCACCAGTAGACTAGGTATAGCTGAGAAAAGAGTCAAATTCTTGAATATAAGTCAAAAGATATGTCCTAAAGAGGAATGCAAAAACTGAAAATGAAAGGAAGGAAAAAATAAAGAAAAGAAGGAAGGAATAAAGGGAGGAAGGAAGGAAAGAAGGAAGAAGAGAGAGAGGGAATAATGGGGAGAGAGAAACAGAAGAGAGAGAAGGAGAAAAAGAAAGAGAGGAGAGAAGAAAACATCCGAAAACTGTGGGGGCAATTTCCAAATGTACAACATAAGCATAATTGGAATGCTAGAAAGAAAAAGAGAAAGCCAGAAGGAAAGAAAAGAGAGAAAATATTTGAGTAATATTGTTATTTGAGTGGTAATTACCAAGAATTTTGAGAGACACAAAATCAGAAATACGGGAAGCTTAGAGATCACCAATCAGAATAAATACCAAAATAATACATCTAAGCATATACTATTTAAACTGTAGAAAACCAAAGACAAGAAGAAAATGTAGAAAGAAGCCAGAGGGGAAAAAATGCCTTATCAATATTTGAAGTGTTGAAAGACAAAAAAAGCCAAAGTGGAAATTTATAGTCATCATCATTGTCCTTCAAAAGTTAAGAATGAAGACTCTCCCAGACAAGCAAACCTGAGAGAATTTATTGTCATCAGACCTGCCCTTCAAGAGATGTTCAAAAAGAAGTTTTTCAGGTAGAAAGAAAATAATGTAAGTCAGAAACCGAGATCTACATAAAGAAAGAATAAATGTAGATAAAATAACATCTTTTTTTCTTGTACTTATTAAAGATAGTACTGTAAATTAATAAAAGTAACAAAGTATTGGGTGATTATAGCATATGTATAAGTGAAAGGAATGACAGCAATGCCATAGGGATAGGAAAAAAAATGGGGTACATTCTGTTATAAGGTATATGCACTATACATTAAGTGGAATGGTGTTATTTGAAGAAAGGCTTAGATTAGTCTAAATGCATATTTTGAACTCCAAGACAACTATTAATTTTTTAAAACAAAGTATAATTGATATGCTAAGAGAGAATAGAAAAAGGAATAATATAAAATGTTCAATTAAAATCAGAAAAGATAGAAAAGGTGAGGGGAACAAAGTAAAAATGAGGTAAAGAGAAAAATTTTAAAACATGGTAGATGTTAATCCAACTACATAAATAATTACTTTGAATTTGAATTGTCTAAATAAAACAAATAGAAGAAATTGTCAGAGTGGATCTAAAAAGCAAAACCCAACTACATTTTAGCCTACCAGAAACCCACTTTAAATATAAAGACATGCATAGGTTAAGTAAAGAAATAAAGAAAGAAATACCATGCTAACATTAGTCAAAAAAAAGCTACAGTAGCTATATTAATATGAGAGAAAGTGGACTGCAGAATAAGAAAGTTTATTATGAATGAATAGGGACATTGCATGATGCAATGATTTATTCAAAAAGAGCAACTAACAACAGTGCTTCAAATTATGTGAGGCAAAGACTTACAAAACTGAAGGGAGAAATAGAAAAACTCACTATTATGGTTGGAGATTTCAACACCAAATCAAGCTAGCAGAAAATTACTAAGAATACAGTTGACATGGATAGTACTATAAATCAACTTGGTCTAATTGACATTTAAAAAATATTCAGCCAACAGCAGAAAGTATATACTTTTCAAGCTCACACGAACCGCTTACTAAGATAGACCACATTATGGGCCATAAAGACACCTTAAGAAACATGAAAGAATATAAATCATACAAAGTGTTGTCTCAGATCATAGTAAAATCAACCAAGAAATCAATAACGGAAGACAGCTGGATAATATGCTTCTAAATAACACATGGCTCAAATAAAATGTCTCAAGAAATATTAAAAATATTTTGAGCTAAATAAAAATTAATGTACACTTTACTAAAATTTGTAAAATGCAGTGGAGGCAGTGTATAGAGGGAAATTTATAGCATTAAATGCATAGATTAGAAAGAAAGAAATATCTAAAATCAATAATCTAAGTATCTAACTTAGAAACTCCAAAAAAATTAAAAATTGGAATAAAAAAATTAAAGAAATTTAAAACAGGAAATTATAAAGACAATAAAATAAAAAATGTAGTTCATTGAAAAGATCAATAAATTTTATAAATCTCTAAATAGGTTAACTATAAATAAGAGAGAAGACACAAATTACTAATATGTGAAATGAAGGAGTCATTACTCTGATACCATGAATGTTGAAAGAATAATAAAACAATCCTATGAGCAACTGAATGACTACATTCAAAATCTGGTAAGTTGGATGAATTTGACAAATTTCTTGAAAGACACAAATTACCAAATCTTGTGCAAGAATAAATAGACATTCTTAATAGACCTCTCTCCACATATATTTTTTAATTAAATAAATAATTAATAACCTGAAAATATCAGACCTAGATAGTTTTTCAGATTGTTTTAGTGGTATATTCCACTAAGCCTTTAAAGAATACATGATACAAATTATCCACACTTCTACAGCGTAATAAACTTTTATTAACTTATCCAAGAGGCCAGTGAAACCTTAATAACAAAAGCAGGTAGACATTAAAATTAAAAAAAAAAAAAAACCCTATAGACACTTATCTCTCAATCAACTGAGATTTACTCCAGGAATACAAAGCTGGTTCTACAATTAAAAAAATTAATGAATTTAATCCACAATATCAATAAGGTAAAGAAAAAAATGATTTGATCATATCAATCAATGCAGAAAAAGTATTTAACAAAATCTAACATTCACTCTTGATAAAAACTCTAAGTAAACTAGAAGTAGGAGGGCGGTCTTTGTCAAATTGAATAACATCTACAAAAACACTACAGCTAATGGTATTCTTAATGGTGAAAAGCTAAATGCTTCGTTTTAGACCAAGGCAAACTGGATCCTATCTTACCACTCCTACTACACATTGTACTAGAAGTCCCAGCTGGTATGATGAAAAGAAAAGAAAAGACAGGAAAAGAAAATAAAAGTAAGGAAAGGAAAAGAAAGGAAAAGAAGAGAGAAGAAAAGAAAGGTATACAGATGAAGATAAATGACAGCAAGGTCGTAAGATACAAAGTTAATATTAAAAAGTAATTTTTTATATGCCAGTAATGATCAAATGAAATTTAAGATTCAAAAATATTATTCAGAATTGCAACTATATAAATCTATGTTAATGGACATATAGTCCATTCACTAGAACTTATTCCTCCTCTTTAGCTGTGATTTTATATACACTAACCAACCTTTACCTATCCTATGCCCTCCAACTCTCCTAGCCCCTAATAACAATAATTCTACTCTCTAATTCTATGAATTCAATTTTTTAAGCTTCTACATACAAGTGAGAACATGCAGCATATATTTTTCTGTGCCTGACATTTTGTTTAACATTATTATCCTCAGGGTTTATCCATGTTACAAGAATGACAAGGTTTCATTATGTTTTATGATTTAATAGTAGTCCATTGTATTTACATGCCACATATTCCTTATACATTAATCTGTTGTTGAACATTTAGGTTGATTTCATATCTTGATTATTGTTGGTGTAGTCTTTAGGTTTTACATTGCAGTTTTGGTTTGCATTGTTGTGATGATTAGTAATGTGTAAGAAGACTCTTAACATATTTGTTGGCCATTTCTATGTTCTTCTTTGAGAAGTGTATATTCAGATCCTTGGCCTATTTTAAAATCAGATTTTGTTTTGTTTTTGATATTTTGCTGTTGAGTTATTTGAATTCCTTGTATATTCTGAAGATTAGTCCCTTGTTAAATGAATCATTTGTAAAATTTTCTCCAAATCTCTAGGTGTTTTTTTTTTTTCACTCTGGTGATTGTTTCCTCTGCTGTGCAGAAGCTTTTTAGTTTGACATACTACCATTTATCTATTTTTGCTTTTGTTGACTGTGCTTTTGTAATTTTACCCATAAAATTATTACTTAAACTAATGTCTTGAAGCTTCTCCCCACTTTTTAAAGTAGTTTTATAGTTTCAGACCTTATATTTAGACATGTAATCCATTTTGAGTTGATTTTTGTATATGGTGAGAAATAGGGATCTCATTTTATTTTTCTGCATATAGATATCCAGTTTTCTCCTTCACCATCTATCAAAGAGAGTGTCTGTTCCTGCATGTATGTTCTTGGCAACTTTGTCAAAAACTCAGTTGGCTGTGTACATGTGGAGTTAATTCTAGGGTCCCTATTTTGTTCCATTGGTCTATGTGTCTATTTTAATACCAATATCATGCTGTTTTAATTACTTATGCCTTCTGGTATATTTTGAAGTCAGGTAATGTGGTGCTTCCAGCTTTGTTCTTTTTGCTCATTATTGTTTTGAATATTGGTCATCTTTTGTGGTTCTGTACAAATTTTAGGATTTTTAAATTCTATTTATGTGAAGAATGTCATTGACAAATTTGTAGGGATTGCATTAAATCTGTTGATTGCTTTGGGTAGTATTTCATTTCAACAATATTAATTCTTTCAATCTATGAGCATGGAATGTCTTCCCATTTGTGTATGTTCACTTCAATTTCTTTCATCACTGCTTTGCAGATTTCTTTTTAAAAATTATTTTACATTAAGTTCTGGGATACATGTGCAGAACATGCAGGTTTATTACATAGGTATACATGTGCCATGGTGATTTGCTGCACCTACTGACCCATCATTTAGGTTTTCTCCCCTTGCTCGCCACACCCCAAGGTGCCCCAGCATGTATAGTTCCCCTCCCTGTGTTCATGTATTCTCAATTTTCAACTCCTACTTGTGAGTGAGAACATGCGGTGTTTGGTTTTCTGTTTCTGAATTAGTTTGCTGAGGATGATGGCTTCCAGCTTCATCCACGTCCCTGCAAAAAAATGTGATTTCATTCCTTTTTATGGCAGCATAGTGTTCTATGGTGTATATGCACCACGTTTTCTTTATTCAGTATATCATCGATGGGCATTTGAGTTCGTTCCATGTCTTTACTATTGTAAATAGTGCAATAAACATACTTGTGCATTTTGTCTTTATAGTAGAATGATTTATAATCCTTTAGGTATATACCCAGTAATGAGATTGCCAGGTCAAATGGTATTTCTGGTTCTAGATCCTTGAGGAATTGTCACACTGTCTCACAATGGTTGAACTAATTTACATTCCCACCAACAATGTCAAATAATTTCTATTTCTTCACAGTCTCACCAGCCTCTATTGTTACTTGATTTTTAATAATCACCATTCTAATAATAACCATGATTATTATTGATTTAGAAATTTTTAAAATTTCCATCTTGATTTTATTGTTAAGCCCAAAATCATTCAGGAGCAGGTTGTTTAATTTCCATATATTTGTGCAGTTTGGGGGGTTTATGTGGAGTTAATTTCTAGCTTTATTCTACTGTGGTCTGAGGAGATACCTGATATAATTTCAATTTAAAAAAAAATTATTGAACTTGTTTTCTTGCCTATCATGTAGTCTATCTAGGAGAATGTTTCATGTGCTGATGAGAATGTATATTCTTCAGTTCTTGGGCAGAATGTTCTCTAGATATCTGTTAGGTCCATTTGTTCTTGTGCAGTTTAGTCCAGTGATTCATAATTGACTTTCTGTCTCAATGATTTATCTAGTGCTGTCAGTGGAGTGCTGAAGTCCCCCACTATTATTGCTTTGCTGTCCATCTCTTTTCTTAGATTTAGTAGTAATGTTTGTATGAATCTGGGAGCTTAAGTGTTAGGGCATAAAAATTTAGGATTATCCTATCTTCTTGTTAGATTGATTCTTTTTATCATCATATAATAACCTTCTTTGTCTTATTTTGTTAATGTTGTTGCTTTAAAGCCTGTTTTATCTGTTATAAAAATAGCTGCTCCTGCTCACTTTTGGTTTCCATTTACACAGAATGTCTTTTTCCACCCCTTTGCTTTTTCACCCCATATATATTAGGTGAGTCTATTAAAAACAGCATATATTTGGTTAGTGATTTTTTAATCCATTCTGTCAATCTATATCTTTCAAGTGGAACATTTAGACCATTTACATTCAATATTAATATTGAGATGTGAGGTACTGTTTGAGTCACCACATTGTTACCTAGATATTTGGTTTTCTTCACTGTGTTATTGTTTTATAGGTCCTGTAAGTTTTGTGCTTTCAAGAGGTTTTATCTGATGCACATCAACTTTTGTTTCAAGATTTAGAACTCCTTTTATCATAAAGATAGGTCTTCAATTCCTTCTAGCTTATAAGGTTTCTGATGAGAAGTCTGTGGTTAGTCTGACAGATTCTCTTTTATACGTAACCTAATGCTTTTGTCTCACTGCTCTTAAAATTCTTTTCTTCATGTTATTTAAGATAGCCTGATGACTATATGTCTTGGTGTTGTCCATTTTACAATGCGTATTTCATTCATTCTTGGAGCTTCTTTTATTTGGATGTCTAAATCTCCAGCAAGGCCAGAGAAGTCTGCCTCAATTATGGCCTCAAATAAGTTTTTCAAACTTTTTGCTTTTTCTTCTCTCTCAGGAACACCAATTATTCTTAGGTTTCTTATGGTCATTTTACATAATCTTATATTTCTTGGAGACTTTGATTATTTCTTTTAATTCTTTTTTTTTTTTAAATTTTTGTCTGATTGGGTTAATTCAAAAGCCTTGCTTTCTAGTTCAAACAGTATTTTTTTCTACTAGGTGTAGTCTATTTTAGCATTAGTTAAAAATTTCCAGAAAAAGGTAACAAACAGAAATAAAAAGAACACCATATAGTGATAAAAGAGTTGTGATGTCAAGAAAACATAATAATCATATATATATATATATATATATATATATATATATATATGCCTAGTAGCAAAGCTTCAAAATACGTAAAACAAACCTTATATAACAAAAAGGAAAAATAGCCATGTCTACAATATAGCTGGAGATTTTAACAGTTCTCTCTCAGTAATTGATAAAATAAACAGAAATCAATAAGGATATAAAGGATACAAAACTGACATATACAGAACACTACAACTAACAAATTTGAACCCTAACAAGATACCACTAGACATTAATTAGAATAACTAAAATTAAAAACCAAACAATACCTTGCCAAAAACTGTTTGTGAGGATGTTAAATAACTAGGACTCTTAGGTACAACTGAGGGAATAAAGTATTTTGGGTCAGTGGGGAACCTTTTTGAAATCCTAGCATGGGAAAAGGTCAACACGACTACTTCAGCCATATCAGGAGGCTGTGTTCAAAGTATCAGCCAGCTGTTCAACCACATTCCAATACTTCTTGCAAGTTTAATAGAAACTAGGAAATAACCACCAGAAAGAGAAATTAGGTGACTCAAGGTCACAAGCCCCCTCCCCACACAGGACTAGGGGACAAACACTCAGCAACTCAGAGGAGATATTAGGTTACTCAAAGTCACAAGCCCCCTCCTCACACAGGACTAGGGGACAAACGCTGGGCAACTCGGAGGAGAGATTAGGTGACTCAGGGTCACAAGCCCTCTCACCACACAGGACTAGGGGACAAACACTCAGCAACTCAGAATTACTTGGGGATATAAGCCCCGACAGCCCTAGCTGGCAATGTTAATCTTCTCGGGTCCCCTTCCACCCTTCCATGCTATGGAAGCTTTTACTTTCTCTTGCTCAATTAATTGCATTACTGCACATTCTCACAGTCCGTGAACTCTTGTTTGGAGCTGGAACACTCACTGTGGGGTAAGGCTGTTTGATCAATTCTTCCAGCAAGGGAAGCAAGAACCTAAGCCCCCCGAGAGCCCAAGTTGCAGATCCAGTTACACAACTATTGAAAATGCAAAATAGTGCAACTGATATGGTTTGGCTGTGTCCTCACCCAAAATCTCATCTTGAATTGTCATCTTCATTATCCCCATAATCCCCAGGCATCAAGGGAGATATCAGGTAGAGGTAAGTGAATCATGGGGGTGGTTTCTCCTATACTATTCTCGTGACAGTGAATGAGTTCTCACAAGATCTGATGATTTTATAAGTGTTTGGTGGTTCCTCCTGGATTCATTCTCTCTCTTGCCACCCTGTGAAGAAGGTGCCTGCCCCCTCTTCGCCTGCTGCCATGATTGTAAGTTTTCTGAGGTTGCCCCAGACATACTGAATTGTGAGTCAATTAAACCTCTTCCATTTAGAAATTACCCAGTTTCAGGGAGTTCCGTATAGCAGTATGAAAGCAGACTAATATAACAACCAATTTGGAAATGACTTTGGCAGTTCTTACAAAGTTAAACATAGATATAACATATGATCCAGTCACTTAATACTTATTTACTTACTCAAGGAAATGAAAGTCCATGTCCACACAAAGACTTGTACATATTTTTTTTATAAATTAATGGTTTATGAGTCATAAGCCAAAGCTGGAGTATTAAAATGTCCAACATCAAATAAACAAATTGTTACATTCCTGTAGTTGAAATGTTCTTAAGAAATAAAATAACAGATTACTGATACACACAAAAACATAAACAAACCTGAAACACATGCAGAGCCAGAGAAGTCAGACACAAAAGAGTATATAATATATGTTTCCATTTACATGCTATTCTATAAATGACAATGCTAAGCTATAGCTGCAGAAAAAAGTGACCAGTACGTGCCTGGGAGTAGATGTATCTGTGGGGAATGAGGAAATACTTTTGTTGTTATGAAATATCTTATATCTTGATAGTGGTGATATTCCTATCAGTATATATACTTGTCACAGCCCACTGAACTCTACACTTAAAATGGGTATGGTTTATTGAATAAAAATTAAAACTCAATAAAAAGAATGGCAAAAGAGTCATCAGAAAGAGAATGTAAAATTAAAATATGATATACTTACACAAATGGGCCCTATGTATTGAGTGTCAGTGATCACAACTACACACAATACTATCGAATAATTTCACAAACAAAATATTGAGAGATAGAAGCTAGACAAAGAAGAGCTTGTATTTTATGATTTCAGTTATATGCAGCTCAAGACATTTACATTGCTCTCAGAAGTTAGGATGCTATTCACCTTTGAGTGTAGAGTTATAATAGAAAGAGACCCAAAGAGGGCTTCTAGGGTGCTGGAGCTGTTCTCTGCCTTGATCTGCAGTGTCACACTCCGGCATAAAACAGAATATGGCAAAAGTTCTGTTGAGAATGAACAGGAATGGGAACCCACAAACATTGCTGGTGGAGATGCAAAATTAGAAACCATTTTGTAGTTTCTATAAAGCTAACATACACTCATGTGAGCCTATGTATCCTATGTCTAGGATACATACATCACACTTCTAGGTATGTACCCTAGACAAAGGAAACATGTCATTCAAAACCCGTGCATGCCGATTTATAGCAGCATTATTCATAATTGTTCACATCTGGAAACAATCCAAATGTCTTTCGGAGGTAAATGGGTAAATAAACTGTGGTACATCCACACAATAGAATGCTACTCAGCAATAAAATGAACGATTGAACATACAACAATATGACCCAATCTCAAGTACACTGTACTTAGTTAGGTTTCCCAACAGCAGGGCTCTTTTTTGGGCCAAATGACTGGGTGGGCATCCTGGGCACTGGAGGTCATTTTGTTGCATCCTTGGACTTTATCCACTCAATGACAGTAACACTCTTCCCTGACAAATTAACTAAAAAGGTCTCCAGATACTGCCAAATGTCCCTGATTCTCAATGTGCTAAGTGAAAGAACCTAGTCTCAAAAGGTTACATTTTATATGTGTCTATTTATATGACATTATGAAAAAGTACAAAAAATGTAAGACAGAAAATGGTTGTTAAGAATTGCGAAAGGGGAGACTGAATATAAAGAGACAGAAAAAGAATTCTTTGGTGCATTAGAATTGTTTCATATCCTCTCTGTGATGAATACAGACTGATGTATACTGATCTATGCATGTGTAAGAATATACATAATTCTATGTAAGTGCAGTACAACACAGTATATAATGTTTTAAAAATTAAAGTAATAAAAGCAAGCAAAACAAAAGTAAATGGTATTTAAAGCTGAAAAATATAACTGCAGTATAAGTAGAAAAGGATCTTTTGGCTCTCCAATTAGGAAGTGATCTTAGCAGAAATGTTTTGTTGAGGTTGGTAAGGGTAGCAAGGTTGAGCCAATTCTGTAGGATGTATAGTGAGCTCAAGCTAAGGACAGTGAAAGTAGAAGGGCTGCCCTTTCAAGAGTGTATAATACTATCCTAGACCTTTGCTCTATGGGAAGGCCATAGAAGATAAGTAGAGACATAAAGCAGCCCTCCTAACAAGGCTGAAGACAAAGTAGAATAGGTAATTACCTTGTGCTGAAGAAGGTCAGCCCAGTGTGGATCCTGGGTTAGTCAATGGAGGACATTCCCCACGGCAAAGGCAACCAGAAGAATTCATGCTGTGCCCACAGTGCAGCGTGTGCCCTAGCCTCTCTCAGGGGTCCGTTGTGCAGCCCCAGCAAGGGACTCTAAGGCATAGTTATCAGGTGTGGATTACCAAGCTGTATTTTTCAGAGGCGTATCCTTAGATGGTCTCCATAGATCCCGTAATTCCCATTTTACGGCTGGCTTTCCATGAAGCTACTTGGGGTGTTTGGTTGTCCTGATCCCTAAATATTACAGAGGCTAAAATTATTCTTGGAGCTTCTCTGATCTGTTGTCTGGAGATAATCATGTTTGTTCCAAGGACTTTCTAAAGGATCTAAAGCTAGGGTAGATTGTACCAGAGAAATGAGTCAGCCTTTTCCAGGATCATGAAGTGTGAGCAAATCTGATCTTCTGGGGTTTGGGGGTGCAGGGGTGTGAATGGTCACTGGGTTAATTGCTGTCCCATTTATCATATTCTGTATTCTATTCCTTTTCTTGGAGACACATAGGACAGATGACCAGCAAATCACACATGAAGCAAGGAGGTTAATAACAGAGATTGTACCTTGCAGAAGATAGAAGTGCCAAAGGCCACCTAGAATTAAAGGGCTACAAGTCAAAAAACCAGGCAGAGGAATGAATCAAGCCAAGTGTGTGGAGCAGTGGGGAAATGAGTATAGGGCATGGTCCTGATTAACTTTTCAGATAAAATTCCATTTCCAAGATTGGGTCTTTTAAGCCCCAGTCTTCATCAGCCTCAGAAAAGCAAATCATTTAGAGATTCGTGAATGGGACAGATGAAAATAGCTGGGAGTATAGATTGTGAACTACAAATTCCAATGGCACCATTCCCATAATGTTTATATAAATTACACCTCTGCAGTGACGTGTTCAGTTGTATAATACTTCAGGGCTTCTCAGTAGATGGATTGCAAGAACATATGAATAGTCAAGGCAAGAGATATGGAAGCAAGAGAAGAGAGAGTGAGGACACTTAAGTAATACTATGATCATACAGTTTATTGTCAAGCTAGATCGTTTTTCAAAGGAAAAGGAAAACTATCATAACTACACAAGAATAACATTTAAAACAGGACGATACTGCATAACTGCCTGCCTCAGCTGTCCCCACTAAACGGGGCCTGACTTCTATGTCAGGTCACTGTACTACTGTGTGTGCATTTTGGTTATGATCAGGCTTTCTCCTGAGCACCCAGCCTGCTAAGGGCCCCTGCCACCCCCTGGGCCAGGGAGGGAGCAGAGAAAACTGGGCACTGCTGTGTGCCCCCAACAGTAAAATCCACCACTGCTCTTGAAGGGGGGAGGTACAAACAGATCACCCACCCCATGACTACCAGCCTCCATTGCTCCAGCTGAGGAGTTCTGCTTTCCCCAGTGAAAGACCATCAGCAGAGAAAAGGGAACACTTACATGTTGTTGGTAGGAATGGAAATTAGGACAACCTTAATGGAAGAGTATGGAGATTTCTCAGAGAACTAAAAATAGAACTACCATTCGACCCAGCAATCCTACTACTGGGCATCTATCTAAAGGGAAAAAAAATCATTATATTAAAAAGCTACCTGCAGCCATATGTTTATTGCAGTACTATTCACAATAGCAAAGTCATGGAATCAAACTGTGTCCATCAATGAATGATTGGATACAGACAATGTGGTATATATACACTACGGAATACGACTCAGTCATAAAGAAGAATAAAATCATGTCCTTTGAAGCAACATGGATGGAGATGGAGGTCATTATCCTAATTGGAATAATACAGAAACAGAAAATCAAATATAGCATGTTGTTCCTCTTACGTGGGAGCTAACAATGGGTACACATGAACATAAAGTTCAAAGTAATAGACACCAGGAACTCCAAAAGGCAGAGTATGTGGTTGGAATGAGGGTTAAAACAATTATCTGCTGGGTATAGTGTGAACTATTTGGGTGATGGTTACCTGCCAAGCCCAAATCTCACCATTACACATGTAACAAACCTGCACATATATCCCCTCAATCTAAAATGAAAAAATTAAAGTAAAATAAAACAGGATTGTTCTGGACAAACAGTAATTGCACATTCACCATAGTAACAGGGAAATGTTTTCTGTTCTGGATTTGGCCCAGAAGATATTTTTTTCCTACTTATCACCACGGAAGGCTTTAAAATGTCATCTGAAAAAGCAGCAGAGACTGGGCATAGTGGTTGACATCTGTAATCCCAGCACTTTGGGAGGCCGAGGCAGGTGGATCACCTGAGGTCAGGAGTTCGAGATGAGGCTGGCCCACATGGTGAGCCGCATCTCTACTAAAAATACAAAAATTAGTTGGGTGTAGTGGCACGTGCCTGTAATCCCAACTACTTGCCGGGGCTGAGGCAGGTTAATTGCTTGAACCCTGGAGGTGGGTTCAGCCTGAGTGACAGTGTGTGACTCATCACAAAAAAAAAAAAAAAAAAGCAGCAGCAGAAGGCATCTGAGAAGCATTGCAAAGACATGACTAGAATCCTAAGTTCTTTTTGTTTCCGCATTGCACATCTGATGCCAAGTGATTCACTTTTGTCCTCACGTGTGGTATGCAGATCTTCCACTTGCCCCTCACTACTGGGAGGAGCTGTGATTTAGCAAGGCTACTAAAAGTCTGGTGCCCAGAATATGTGTCCTTAGTTGTCCCTCCCAGGACCAACCACAGATGGATTCTCATCTCCAATGCTGGGATGCTTAACCTCATTATGAAGCATTGGTGATACTTTTGCCATCACTTCTCTTTTCTGATGTTTTTAAAACTAGGATTATAGCTGGCAAACAGGTTTGCTGTTAATGACTTAATCATTCAAATGCTGTTTTGGCTGAGGATACTTCCCAGTATGTGATAACCAGGCTGTCTTTATTTATAGGATCAACCAAATGTTGTTTTGATTTAACGTGACTCTTGCATGCAGCATTGTACTAAACACAAGTCAACTGACTGGCATATCATAGGGACTGCCTTGATAAAGGTTGCTTATCATCTGACATGTGATAGGCCTCAGTCGGCTTTAGATTTAAAGTGCCTGCTTATCTGCAGGTGAGAGCCATCCAAATCACGTGTGAGATGCTGAACAAATTAGACCAGTGGCTCTCCAACTTGAGTATGTGTGTCTGAATCACCCGGAGGGCTTGTTAAACCACAGATTTCTGACCCCTGCTCCCAGAGACCCAGATTTATTAAGTCCGAAAAGGAACTTAGGATTTTGCATTTCTAACTGGTTCCCAGGTGAAATGAATGCTGCTATTCTGGGGAACAACACTTTGAGAACCACTCCTTAGAATTAATGATGCAGTAATAGCATCACTTGCCCAGTGTGACCACAGCAATTTTTTCCCTTACCTGTCAGAGGCAGTCCTTCTCTGCCTCTGACAGATAAACCCCTACAGTACAGGTGGATCCATCTGAGAAGGCTATGCTGATGCTAGTAATACATTTTGTTAATTTACCTACTAATTCCCATCTCTACCTTTGATTCATGCAGACCTTTGAAAATATTGGCAGTCATTTTGTTTGAAGATAGCAACCTAAATGATGAGTTAAACCTATTATTTACTATAGTTCCAGTTTAGTATTGGCACCAACATTCTTCAAAATCATGACATTTCTACCAAGGTTACTTCATGAAGGAAATAAAAAAGCTGAATGGGCAAATTAAAGTCAATTCAAATATCTGAGAACAGACTCTGAGCAAGGCATTGTGGCATGAACCCAAAAAGAAGTAAGACCCTGTTTGCTCTTAGGAAAACCTACAATGTAGAGACCATACCTTATGGCGCCTCAGTGAGTCACATTAGTAAAATCCTCAGTCAGTGGATGGGATTCACACCAGCTGTGAAAGGGAACCAAGAGATCATTAGGGACCATAGGGGCAAAGAGTTTGAGAACATTTGACACCGCATCAGTATGATATGGTAGCAAAGGAGACAGGTGATAATATAGAAAGCGATGCCCTGGTCAATGGTTTCATCTTCTGTTGGGAGAAAGAACACATTGACGGAAGAAAGATGGCCAGCATAGACAAGGAGATTGACAACACTGACATCCTAACTCTGCCCATAGCAGGGTCTTCTCTGCCTCTGACAGATAAGGCCCTACAGTAGAGGTGGATCCATTTGAGAAGCCTATGCTGATGGTAATAGTATAATTCATTAATTTACCTATTAATTCCCATCTCTACCCTTGATTCATGCAGACCTTTGACCATAGTAGTGTCTGAGCATGCCAGTGTATAATTTATTAAGAACTTGCCATTCTGCTCACCTTTTAAAACTTGGTGGAATTGGCTATCATCAGAAAGCATCCTTAAGAACTATATGATCTGGAGTACTTAGAAAATTGATTTCCTGGGCCTCTGAGGCTAAGAAGCAGAGTCCAGAAAGTGCTGACCTAGTTACGTACGCAGGGGTGGCAGGCAGACTCAGGTGGCAAGTTGGCAGCTGGCCTGCAGACTATAATGCCCCAACCTGCCTTATGCTTCTGTGGAAATGAAACCCTACTCACAGATAGAAAGAAGACACAGACACAAATAGCGATAAGCATCATCATGGATGTTTACAAGTAAGTGATACAGGGGCTCAACGGGAGATTCAAGTGTTTCAGAGTACCTGCAAAGACTTCACATAGAAGGTAGCATTTGAAATACACAGAAAAGGATACGACTCTCTACAGGCAAAGATGGAGAGGTTAAGGTTCCAGATGGAGGGACCAGTCAAGCTCTTATCCATTTCCATACTACTTGGTTAGGACAAACGATTGTTTGGCTGATGCCATGCTATGTTCTGGAGGACTTGGAAAGCTTTCTGTGGGGGGGCGGGGCGCATGGCGACATATTCAAACTTATGTACATGGCATTTGAGGTTGGGCATGGAAAAATACTGAAACACTGTGTATATGTTATTTCTGCATGGAAATGAAACTCCACGACCCTGAAAGCAGGACAGGGAGTAGAGTGTGTGGTGTGATAAGAAACGCTGAAAACAGCCTCTTGAGAATGCAGTTTGAGTGTGTACAAGGTCACAGATGCCTCAGTACCCCACCTCAAATGACCATCTAGTGGATGTTTGTAGTTAACATAAGCCTTTTCAAAAAATGCTTGGCGGACGGATGCTGGGGCGGACTCTTTCAGAAGAGCTACCCTCTATTCCCGCTCAGCTGTAATTGTCTAAGTACCTCATTCTCAGAGTTCATTGCAAGCTATAAGCTCTGCAAGTGGTGCCCCCGACTTGATCGCCTTGAAATTACGCGTGAAGGAGGAGAGCTCATCAATTTTCGGGGAATCCCAGTAAGGGACAGTCCTGACTCCCATCAGGAAGACGGAATGCATGCATAAAATATCAGGGGTTAGGTTATCATGGGTCAAGGAATGACCAAATAGCAGAAAGTATTTTTTAAAACAGTACAACAGCTACTTAAGTCTATTTAGTGCGCTGTAGAGCCTGGAACTCTACACAAGTTTATGCTCTTAATTCGGCAGGAAATCCTGATCAAGGAACCTTAGATTTAGAGTTATGTGAGCAGGTAGGTCACTGCCTGAAAAGAGGATATGAGCAAGGTCATTTTACTAATGTTCCTATTTTGACCACCTGCGTGCTGACACGCTCTGAGTTGTATCCTCTTTATCTACCAGACTGCAGTGAGTCAAACTGCCCATCTTCTCCACCTGAAGGGAATTCAGGCGATTTAAAGAAGGAAAAACAGAAACCAGAACAACAAGGAGAGACTTCTCTCCTGCTTCATTCCCTTCTATGAGGAATAAGGAAGGGATTTTTTCCTAGTGAAGATAAGGACAGACAGGAGCCTTTTCCTCCCCCTATAGAAAAGCCAGTGCCCTCCTTTCCTTCAGCCTTAAAGGGACCTGCATCTGTTTGCCGCATTCAGGCAACAGCACCTCCTATCCTCTTTGAGGAAACTGGAGGCCACCCAAGGGACAGTTCTTGGATGAGACCCCCCCGGGTGCCTCCAGGAGAGAAGGAATGTGGCTGATTATAATTGTCTTCCTAATATGCAATTCTCATTTCCTACTTTCAGCATCAGCCTTTTGTTTTTTCTGTTTCCCTGGAGTATAAGGGAAATTTGCATGCAGCCTCTTGCGTTTTATTCCAGAAAGCTCTGGCTTTCTTGCTGCTCAGAGGCCTGGGGCAAGAGAGTTGCTAAGATGCCATGGAGTGCCCATTTGGTCACTAGCAGTCTGGGCAAGTTGCTCCTTTCTGGGTTTGCAGAGGGGAGGCCAAGAGGCACAGACTGAGTCCCTGGGTGGCTGCAGGCAGCTCCAGCCCAGTCTTAGAATCCTCCTAAGCGTGGTCATGTGCCTTAGTGATGGTGCCCAGACAGTGCCTGCTGCTTGCTGTGCCACTGCTTTTCCTAATTCTACCCTTTCCTGCCACCCCTTGCATGTCTCAGCTGACAAGCAATTCCTTGTCTTCTCTGGGCGCCTAGGGAAAGGGTTAAGAAACAGTCCATATGCACCCCGACCTTACTAGCCTACTTCTCCTTCTGGGGGAGAAGCCCGCTAATAAGGGGGGGCTCTCCCCTGTAGCCACATGTTAAATGCTAACGAGGCTGAGGTGGGCGAGCTCTGCCAGCTGTTGTCATCTTCAGAAGATAGACGCAGCAGTAAGGAGTGTTCATTTTGCTTTTTTTTATAAAATGTTTAAAAACTCTGTGGCCAGGAATCTTTGAAGCAGACCCTGCGCTGCATGTCTGCTCCTTGCTGAACCTCTCTGCTTGGGAGTAGTAAAAATAATAAAAAGCCCAGTATGTTTTCAGTACCTTACCTAACAGGGTTGGCTCCAAGTGTAGGTGCCCTGGAGGATGAGGGGAGTGGTCTTCTCCCAGCCTGTTAGCCTCCTGCATCTGCACTTATACACACAGTTTAACACCTGGTCAGTCTCTAGCCTCTGCTGCCACTTGTAGTTTTTCTTCCTTCCTTTCAAGGTAAGGGCAGCAACAGGTGGCATGCTGTTTAAAAAAAATAAAAAATAAAAGAGGCTGAGCCTGGAGCAAATGGGAAGAAACCGGCCACAGCTCTGCTTTCCCAAGCTCACTTCTAAGGCATTCCAGCTAAAGGCTAATGCAGGAGAACGACCAGCACCTAAGGACATTTAAAAAAATTTTTTTCCTTTTTTTTTTTACATACTTCAGCTAACTCAGTGCAGGTTTTTTATCTCGGCGACTTGCACTCACATTCTAATGACTTTCAAGGGCCAAAATATGGTAAAAATCACTTAAAATAGTCATCCCTTCCATGCCTTAGTTTAACAGGTAGGCTTTATCTTTTGCCATTTCTGTATTTTATATGTTATGTACCTGCCAATCCCTCTAAACATATACAAAAGACTACAGACTTAATAGCTTCTCTTCTCATAAAGGGGTGCGAAGTTTCATCTAGTTATCAGGATATGACCTTGCTACTCTTTTCCTACCGTTAAGCAAGGAACAATCTCATACTTTCCTAGTTTGTGATCTTAACTGGAAAGTAGCAAAGGCTGACTTTATTGGTAATGTCAGCTTCCATTTACCAGCCTCTAAGTTCCTGAACTTTTTACAAACTGTTGAATTTGTATCTATTGTTGTCTCTAAGCCCTTGCTTCATGCCACTACTATCTTTACAGATGGTTCAAAAAAAACAACAATCAAAACAAAAAAACAAGACAGCAATAGTGTGGCAAGATGCCACGCAAAATTGGTAACACAAAATCCGAGAACATCGTAAAACTACCCAACAGGCAGTGTTAGGTGCCCTAATATTGGCTTTACAAACTCTTCCTCACCAAGACATAAATATAGTTAGTGATTCTGCTTATGCAGTGTATAGTATTACTCACTTAAATCTGGCACATGTGAAAGGCATTACTAATGGATCTTTACTAGCTTTGTTTCTTGCAGCACAAAAGCTCCTCTGTGTCTGTCATCACCCTGTTTATATCACTCATATTCGCTCTCATTCTGGGCTACCTGGTCCCTTGTCAGAAGGGAATGCTTGAGCTGATGCTCTGTTACAACCACAGATGTGGTTTGCAGACTTTTCTGCTTTTTTGAAAACTCAAGCTGATCATGTATTTTTTTTTCATCAGAATACCTGCAGTCTTAAACAACAGTTTCATTTAACACTTGCTCAAGCTCACATAATTATTAAAACTTGTTTTGATTGCCAACAGCATTCTCTCTCTCCTCTTTCTTTAAAGCGTAGTGCCAACCCAGGAGGTCTAGTTCCTAATGCTATCTAGCAAACTGATGTTACTCAGTATCCACCTTTTGGATGTTTTAAATGTCCCCACATTACCATGGACACTTGTATAGGTTTGATACATGCTAACTCCCGACCGAAGAAAAAACCTAAAGACACAATTACTCATTTGTTTAAATTTATTATGGCTTTAGACCTTCCACAAACTATAAAAACTGATAATGGACCTTACTATCTTAGGGGTCAATTTACATATGCATTGCAACTTTTACACATACAACACAAGACTGGCATCCCCTATAACTCAACCGGTTAGGCCATTGTTAAATAAACTCATCAAACTGTTAAAGTATATCTTAACAAACAAAAAAGAGGGAATATGGGGCTCTTTCCTTGGGAACAGAACCTGTTGTTGGAGAATCAGCCAGTAATGATGGTGATGACTAGGAGGGCACCTGACATTACTGGAGGACAGCTAAAGAAACCTGGAAAAAGTAAACTTAACAAATATTTACAGAACTCTCCACCCCAAATCCATAAAACATACATTTTTCTCAGTATCACATTACACCTATTTAAAAAGTGACCACATAATTGGAAGTAAATCACTCCTTAGCAATTGCATAGCATTTTACAGGTTTAAGTAAAACACTGGTTGGCTGCTTGTTTGTTATTTTTATCCTTTATTCCTTCCTGTCTCCATTGTTAAGCACAATTATTGGCAAAAAAGAGGTTTTTAATAGCCATTTTTAGACTGCATTCTAGCCTGGGCAATAGAACAAGAATCCCATTCTCTCTCCCTCTTTCTTTCTCTCTTACATTCTTTTTTTTCTTTCTTTCACTCTTACTTTCTTTCCTCTCTTTTTCTTTCTTTCAAAAATAAAAAAATAAAATAAAAAATAAAAAAATAAAAAAATAAAAATAACCCTCCTTTTTCACCTGTGGTGGGCAAAATAATGCCCTGCAAGGATGCCCATGTCTTAATACTTGAAACCCACAGATACATTACCTTACCTGAAAAAGTGGATTTAAGGTAAAATTTACCCAGTGTAAACATCATAGAGAAATAAGATTTAAAAAGTGAACAGTAAACTCACATGTAATCTCCCATAAAAATAATTACAGAGGTGAAGCATTTCTAGATTTGTTTCTGCAACTCACCTATAGCAGTATTTCTGCCTGACTATGCTCAGTGTGTAGGACTTAGAGGTCTGGGCCTCACATCCAGTGACAGGAAGGAGAATTTTTCTTTGTTTGGTTTGTTTTTTGAGTGAAGTGCTGTTTTTGTGGGATAAAAGCTTCCCCAGGCACCCATGTTATGACTTCTTGACTGTTAAAACATATGCACATGCTCGTGGTATAAGGAAGACTGTAAAAGCAAACATCTAGCATTTTCAACCTGTGAAATGAGATATAATCTCTGCCAGTAGTGAAAGAGGGGATGAGGAAGGCTGGGGAATAGCTTTAGGATCAGAACTAGCATGGCTTAACAAATTCATTTTTTAAATTGCCACTAAGTTCCTAAGGAAAAATTTCACAGATTATACCTTCCTCTTTTTCTAATGCCACAGAATTGTCTCAAACCCTACTGTTTTACCAGCCTCCCCTCCATTAATTTTAATCTCCTTCCATCCACAGAGTAAGCTAGATTTTCAACAGTATCCTTGGTTACATCATTGCTTCTTCCCAAAGTCCACAGTAGTTCAATTTCCTTTTGAACTGAATGGGGTAACAGACTGTATCTTTTTAAGGACTTCCATCACAAAAGTGTATTTTGTGGCATTCCCAAAAATTATTCCCCAAACTCATCTCCTTTCAAAGGTTTTACTGATAATCATAAAGTAAAAAACAAAAAACACACATACCAAATATAAACTTGGTGAAAACACAAGACCATGAAGTTCTTACGGTTACAATCTTTTGTCTACAGATCCTCATTACCTTATGTCAATACTAACCAGAGAGTGAATCTTACCACATGACCCCCCTCTTACTGACCCAGGGCTCCCTCCACCACCATATCTCAGGTCCCAAAGTCTAACAGAGGCTGTCTTCCCCAACTACAAATCTGAAGAAGAGATTCCCTCTTGTCTCCAGCAGGTAATTTCTTGAAATTCAGACTGACTGATGTCAATTTCAATGAGTTTTTCTGAACTGCAGAAATGTATTATCTCAGATAAAAACTTCATAAATCATCTCTTAATAAATCATAAACTTTTCCATGATTCATTTCTGTTTTCTAAAAAATAAAAAATAAATATCTCTTTCTCATTTTTCTTCCCTACTGAAACTTTCATTAATGCATATGTTATATCAAATACAAGATAAAAATAAAAAGTTGATGCCATGAACATCATGAAGAAAAAAAGAAGGAACTTATCACATAATTATTTGTTTTACCTCAAGAATATGCCACACTTCATTTTTTAAAGTCTCATGCAAATCGACCCATATGTTCATTTATTCATCCAACAAATAGTTATTAAATGTCTGCTATGGATTGGCATGTGAACTTGTTCCCAGTAAATGAGTCATTTGGGAATGGAAATGTTAATATAGTTAAGTGTCAATATTGCATGTCAATATTTGTCTGAATAAAGGTGACTCCAGTATAACCATTGTTGTCACAAAGCATCTGTATGGATAGTAAGAAGGAGACGTGACGTGGGGATGGGGGCATGTGTCCACCTTTCTCCTCAGTAATTATAAAACCTCAGAACTGGAACACTGCATTCCCTTCTGTAACTCCATAAAGCTTTGAAGGGTGTTTTGAATGCATCATTCACAAAACAAATGATTTGAATTGAACTTCTGACAATAATTTTTAAAAATAAGACTACTTACTATTCATAAGAATATTACAGATTGCAGATAATATGTAGATAATGTAATTATCTGTAATATTAGATTTAGGAGTTGATTTAGTAGTAAATAAAACTGAAAATTAAAATTCAGACAGATTCTCTGATATTCATATATTTGAACATCACAGACAAAATAGCCTTTAAGAATATGTAAAACATCATCCACCAAATTATAGACCAAATGTCATACAAGGGAAGCAGTGTGCCAGATTACATTTACCATGTCCATGGTTTAGTTTTTAAAGAAAATACTAAGAACATTGCCAGTGTGAAGCACCCTCAACTTGGTGCCCAGAACAGAGTTTACAACATGAGAATAATGAGTCTTTGTGATTTTTCCTCCCAGAAATATAGAAGACAATTTTCTTGTAAGAATGAATTATCATCTAACTGGAATAAAATCCTAAAGGTCACAAATCCATGTGTAAAACTGTACATTTTCTATATTTCACCTTGCTCTGGTGCTTCCATGCCCATGACACCACTGGAAGAGGATAGGATGGGGAGAGGGATATCTAAAAATTGCCAATTAAAAGTAATCCGGGGTCTTCCAAGTTAAAAGGGTCCTTTCAGGTAAATATTCATTCAAATACCAGTTCAAATCCCTCTCAGAGAAAGTTCATACCATCTTTTTACTTCCTCCTATCTTCCCTGTCACTCCGTATGTTGGGATCTGGGTGCAAGGGAAATTATGGCAGCCAAGAAAGACTTGTGGTCTTCATTCTGCTTTTTAGGACACTACTGCATCCAGAAAGATGTCACACTGAGCTCTCTGGCCTTTGTACCATTGCCTCCCACAGCAAGGTGAATTCACTCCATCATCTTCCCATCAGATCTCAGGTTTCCCAATTTCTCATCACATCCTTATTCTCCCACAAGGACAAAGGGGATGCTTAGGATATCCTATAAGCTGTTCCTGAGTGGTGACAGGTGAGAGTAAAATCTCTCTGAAGCATCTCAAACCAAACACCAAGCTACTCGGCAGTGGGAAATGGTGTCACTGGTCCCCTAGGAATAGTCTCCAAACTTATGAAGATATTTTAACACTCCCTACTCACCTCCTATGAGTTTTAAAAGGAGTTTAGAAGTTGGAAATCTCTCCTCCTCTCTCTCTCTTCTTAAATATGCCCTCTTCCAAATCAACCCTAAATGTTCTTCTCCTCCTTTTTCTTTCTAGAAGAAACTACCCCTAAGTCACATTCTTCTCCTTCTTTAGGTGGTCTTCAGCTAGAGCTAGAAGGCCAGAAAGGCTGCAGGAAAGGGAACTGGAATGGGGGGGAAAATGGGGGGAAGATGTACAAGTGATAAATTTTGATTCCGTTATACTTAAATCAGAGCATGCTCGGTGAGCTTTGAAAGTCTCGAAAAAACCCTAAATAAATAGGACTATAAGTGTCCCTTTATTTTCATGGGTTGGGTTTCAAAACTGTGGTGTGTGTATCATCATTAGGGAGGATTCTTGTGGATCCATTGAAAGCAGAGGTCTCTCCCTGAATCTTGGATATTTAAAGGTTGTAAATTTTTCATTTCCTTGGAAGTTAATCATATTTACCCTACCAAAGGGTAGACCTTTACTAAGAGAGAGCCAGTGTTCAGGAAACTGTCCAATGTCATATGGGAATTTAGTCTCCTAGACTTACCTTGCCAATGTTGACTGTACCATAAACTTGGTAAAAATTAATTAGAAGGCTACATATAAAATTTCATATGTTACCATTTCTCATTATTTTTAGTTTAAAAATATAGAAAATAATATAACAAGCAAAGGCACCCTAGAATCAGGAGCTATTAATAGTTTATTATTTTTACTTTAAAGTACAGGGAAAGGTTTCTGTTGTTTCTCTCCAAAATCCAATCTCTTCAACTCCAGAGAATGTCTTGTAAAGAATTTATGTAATTTTTATAAAAATTACAATCAGTAAAAGTATAAATGAGTAGCTATATGTGATTTTTAAATATATTCTTAGTAAAAATATATAATCATGTATGTAGAGCTTATTTATTCAAATCAATGGACTATTATATTTCATTATACACCAATACCACAATTATTTATTCCCCTCCTGATAGAGATTTGTATTAGTTTTCGACATTTTAAACTTAAAAATTAATTATATATCTAACAATAATATTCTTTTCTCTTGTACATCCATATACTTTCTAAAGTGTGATGGTAATTGTCACATTGTCCAACAGTATATGAGTATTTTCATTTCTGTACAACTTTGGTACTGACAGATTTTTGAGTTTTGCTAATCTGAGGTAAATAGATAAAATAGTTTCTCATTATTGTTATAGAATGCAATTGTCTAATTATTAGTGAAATTATAATTTCATGCTGTGAGCTTTTTGATGTTCCTCCTCTAATGTAATTGCCCTTTTCTCATTTTTCTATATGTTGCTTATGTTTTTCATATTGATTTAACATTATTATGTTTTTTATTTATATTGCAAATCTTCTTCTAGTTGGTGAATTGTTTTTAAGTTGCTTATTAAAAGCCCAATTTATCAACTTTTCTTTATAGATCTTCCCTGTGTATCTTCTTTAAAAAATCCTTCCTTTATTTGGATATCACATAGATATTCTCTACCTTTCTGTAAAGAATTTAGTGTTGATTTTACATATTTTGGGCTATAATGTATCAAGGTTTTATATATATATTATATAGTTTTATATATTAATATATATTAATATACAGAAATATATATTTTAAATATATATTATAAACTATATATATTAATATATAAACTATATAATATATAAACATATATATCATAATAAACTATAATACATAAACTATCATATTTAATATATAACATATCAAATATATATTTGTATATTTAAATATATATCCATATCTATGGATATAATATTCTGTATATTTATATATATATCTACTTCTTAACTCACTTTTCTAGTTAATATATTAATTTTTCTATTTCTGCCCCAATACCACACTATCTACAGCTTTACAAATCTTAAATCTCAATATCTCATATGGCAATTATTTATTTGCACTCTTTTAATAAGAACTTTCATTGGTGTTTTTAAACTTTTCTTCCTTTATATGAATGTTAGAATTAGTTGGACAAAGTCTACAAAAGTTCTGTTGAGATTTTAATTGAAATGTCATTAAATTTATAGATTAATTGGGAAAGGATGGAACAACAGCTTAATGATATTCTTCCTCTCCTTTAACATATTAAAACCCATAGGGCACAAAGTTTCTTTTCATATCATTTGATACTATACAATAATTTTCTCCATAAATCCTTTGAACAACTTTCATTAGATCTATTTCCAGATAACTAAAGTTTTGATGAATAATATAAACAACATTTTCTTCTAATTTTTAAATTAGTTATAGTTAATGAGTAAGAATATGCTGATTTTCTATTTTTTACTGATTTTGTATATTTATTTTTGTATTCAACATCATTATAAAATTGTTTAATTCTAATAGTTTGTAGATCAGCTTTGATTAAAAAATAAATTAGCATATTATCTGCAAATAGGCATAATTTTGTCACTTTCTCTAAGTCATTACACTTATTTTGGTAATCCTTTAAATTGTTTACTTATGCCTTTCCTCTTATGTTAGTTATCAGATGTATCTATTTTATTCTTTATAAAACTTATTATTGTGTTTTTTATTTTACAAATTTCTTCTCTTTATTGCTTTCTTCCTTGGCATTTTTTTTGTGTTTTGTTGTTTTTATAAGTTGTTCTGAATGGTCAAATCATATATTTTCATTTTCTCTTGACTTTTAATAAATATATTGAAGGTTTAATGTCTCTTTTGGTAATGTTTAGTTATACCATCTCACAAATCTTATATTTAGTACTTTTATTTTCATACATGCTAAAAATTTTATGTTTTTCATTGTACTTCTTTGGTTCATAAGTTATCAATTATTCAAGTCTGTGATTGTTATTTATATTTTATTTCTATTGTTTTTAAATTTTTCCAATCTTTAAGGACTTCATTACTAAAACAAGAGAAGCAATGGCAACAAATGCCAAAATAGACAAATGGGATCTAATTATACTAAAAAGCTTCTGCACAGCAAAAGAAACTATCATTAGAGTCAACAGGCAACCTACAGAATGGGAGAAAATTTTTGCAATCTACTTATCTGACAAAAGGCTAATATCCAGAATCTACAAAGAACTTAAACGCATTTACAAAAAAAAAAAAAAAATCAAAAAGTGGGTGAAGGATATGAACAGACACTTCTCAAAAGGAGACATTTATGCTGCCAAAAAACATATGAAAAAAAGCTCATCATCACTGGTCATTAGAGAAATGCAAATCAAAACCACATTGAGATAACATCTCATGCCAGTTAGAATGGTGATCATTAAAACATCTGGAGACAGCAGATGCTGGAGAGGATGTGGAGAAATAGGAACACTTTTACAGGGTTGGTGGGAGTGTAAATTAGTTCAACCATTGTGGAAGACAGTGTGGCGATTCCCTAAGGACCTAGAAATAGAAATACCATTTGACCCAGCAATCCCATTACTGGGTATATGCCCAAGGGATTATAAATCATTCTATTATAAAGACACATGCACACATATGTTCATTGTGGCACTGTTCACAATAGCAAAGACTTAAAACCAACCCAAATACCCATCAATGATAGACTGGATAAAGAAAATGTGGCACACATACACCATGGAATACTGTGCACTCATAAAAGAAGGATAAGTTTATGTCCTTTTCAGGGACATGAATGAAGCTGGAAACGATCATTCTCAGCAAACTTACAAAGGAACAGAAAACCAAACACTGCATGTTCTCACTGATAAGTGAGAGTTGAACAATGAGAACACATGGACACAGGGAGGGGAACATCACACACTGGGGCCTGTTGGCAGGTGGAGGGCCAGGGAAGGGATACCATTAGGAGGAATATCTAATGTAGATGACGGAGTGATGGATGTAGCACGCACCGTGACACATGTATAACTATGTAACAAACCTGTACGTTCTACACATGTACCCCAAAACTTAAAGTATAATAAAAAAAGAGATTTTTTAACTATTGAGAAAATTGAAAGAATATTATAGCCATATTCTACCCACCTAAATTTAAAATTTTTTAACATTTTTACCCTAATTCTCACACTATGCAAATATTCAATTTTTTTTGGTGAGCCATTTAAAAATAAATTGTAGACATCACAACTTTGCCCCTAAATACTTTATTGTGCATTTCCTTAAAGTAAGGATTTCACCTATGTAGTTATAGTGTGACAATTTAAAAATATTTAACAATAATTTGATAATATAACTTAATTTACAGTCCATAGTCTAATTTCCCCAATTGCCCCAATGTCTGTTACATATATTTGTTCTGATCCAGGTCTCAATCAAAGTTTATAGACTGCTTTGTTAGGTTTCTTTAGCCTCTAAAATTTGAACTTTCTCCTGCTTTTTAAAATTACTTTTACTTTTTGAAAAATCTAGATTACTGTGATTATTTTCCCGTGTTACCATTTAATTATTTTCTCTAGCTCTTGTATTTTCTATAGACCAGAAGTTTGGTTTAGAAGTGTATAAATTGAAGTTAATATTTAGAGGAAAAATGTTTTATAGGTAATGGAGAGTATACATCATATCGTATCATATCAGGGGACATAACATTATCATATCATATCAGGAGATATAACATTATATCATCTAATTATTAGAGATAGTAAATTACTCACTTTGTGAAATAGGTAGAATTCAAATCGTGCCACTGTGAAGGTTCATTTTTCTCCTTTGTAATTATCAAGTAATGTGCAATTAGAGACTTTGACACTATGCATGCACAAATCCTGACACTATGCACATATCCAGTCACTTTTCAGGCAATGGCTTCTGTATCCATTTTTGAGTTTCTCCTGAGTTTGGAGGAATGGCAAAATGAAGATTTTCTGGTTCTATTATTCCTTCTATGAAAGTGAGCTTTTCTTATTCAATATTCCTGTAGCTGTCTTTCTCCTTTCATTTAATCATCTAGAGTATTACAACTGACTCATGGATTTGTTTAATTCAGCCAATTATATTTATTATTGTCCTAAACGCTCAAATGTTCCCAGATCCAAACAGTGGAGCTGCTTCAAGCTGGTTCCATGTCTTTAAAATAATCTCATTTGTCTTTGGACATTCCTTTGCTAATACATGCAATGACACATCCCAAGCTCATCCTCTACTTTCCTGCCTTAGATTTGGAATTAGTTTCCTCCAAGGGGCCCTAATTCCTTCTGGCTGAAAATTATTATTTAGAAAACAGAATTTGAGCATGATGTATGCTCATTGCCACTAGATGATCATTGCTTTTAGGCCACTTTAGTGGAAAGAGTTGAGATATGTATGTGTGTGTGAGTGTGCATGTGAGAGAGAGAGCTCATATTGTTAGTTACATACATATTTGTACCCCTTTTAGTTAAAAATCTTTTCTTATAATATCAATCTATTTACTTTAGGTTACAATATAATAAAATATTTTCAACTCTACAATATATGTACTCAAGAAGTTTAATATTTAGTGCAATATATGCACTAACAATAAATGGACCCAATAAGGTTTAATGTTATTAAACATTAAATATACTAACATATTAATAATATGCAATCAGATTATTTTACCCATAGATTACTTAAACTCATTCTGTTCTCTACAATTGTATTATCAAGTTGTTGTATTGGTGAGTTAGTTCATATGCCTGTATTCAATTTTAGAGTTCTCTTTTTGATTCCTTTTAATTTTAAATTTATTTTGAATATATAAAGCATTAACATTACTCAAAACTGAAAACTACGTTGAGAAGAATTGGTCCCATTTTCATCCTCTCTACCTTATTCCCACCTCCCCTAAAAGTAACAATTTTGAATAGGAGAGCTGAGACACAGCAGTGAAAACTAAAAGTTTCAAAAGGAGTAATGAATTTGCATTGATGATCTCCAACTGCTTCTTTATGCTCATCATCACTGATTATTAGAGAAATGCAAATCAAAACCACATTGAGATATTGATTATTAGGGAAATGCAAGTCAAAACCACATTGAGATACCACCTCACGCCAGTTAGAATGGCGATCATTAAAAAATCTGGAGACACCAATGCTGGAGAAGATGTAGAGAAATAGGAACACTTTTACACTGTTGGTGGGAGTGTAAACTAGTTCAACCATTGTGGAAG
>CAUYLG010029012.1:0-64661 GCA_963573385.1 Cacajao melanocephalus
GGACAGTGGGAGGTGGGGAGTTGGGGAGAGATAGCATGGGAAGAAATGCCAGATATAGGTGAAGGGGAGGAAAGCAGCAAATCACACTGCCACGTGTGTACCTATGCAACAATCTTGCATGTTCTTCACATGTACCCCAAAACATAAAATACAATAAAAATTAAAAAAACAAAAACAAAAACAAAACAAAACAAAAAAATGAGATTTCACTACAGGTTAAAATGGTTAAAATCTAAAACAATGACAAACACCAAATACTGACAAGAATATGGGGCAAGTGATAGTCACTTTGAAAGACAGTTTGACAGCTTTTTACACAGCTAAACAAAGCCTTACCATACGGTCCAGCAATTATACTCCTAGGTATTTACTCAAATGAGTTGAAACAGTTGCCCACACAAGCATCTGAACATGAATGCTTTATTCATAATTGTCAAAAACTGGATACAACCAAGGTACCATTCAAAAAGTGAATGATTCAACACATTTTGCTATATCCACATAATGAAATATTATTCGGCAATAAAATGAATTATCTATCAAGCTACAAAAAGACACAGAGGAACCTTAAATGCATGTTACTAAGGGAAAGAAGCCAGTCTAAGAACTGCATACTGTATAGTTTCAATTATATAGAATACTGGAAAAGGCAAAATTATGGAAATAGTAGGGTTTAGCGGAAATGGAGGAATTAACAGGTAGAGTGCAAGAGATATTCTGAGCACTGGAACTATTCTGTATGATACTATAATGATGGATACATGGCATTTTGCACTTGACAAAAGAGTTCATAACGAAAAGAATAAATTCTAATGTAAACCACAGAGTTTAGTTAATACTAGCTTATCAAGGCAGGTTCGTCAGTTGTAACAAAAGTACCACACTAATTCAAGATGTTAATAATGGAAAACTGGGAGTTGGGGAAAGAAAAGGCAAATAGGAACTTTCTGTACTGTCAGCTCAATTTTCTGTAAACCCAAAAGCAACCCAAAAAATAAAGTCTATTAGTAAGATTTGAGGAAAGCAGGTTTCCAAAAGCTTAGAGAAAGGAGGACTAGGATGCCATGGCCCCATACTCACAACCACTCATAAATAGTTCCAGAACTATGGGAAGAGGGAGTCACTGCAGAATTCTGAGAGAAACACGGCAGCGATTTTGATTGCAAAGGGGTGAGGGATGGCAGAGAGCCATGTGGCAGCTCAAACAGCTCTGAAGTATCTGGCAGGGTAGACAGAGTGTCGCCGGCCTCACCCAGACCTCAGACACAGCAGAGGCCCTGGTGGACAACTCAGATCCTACCTTCAGAGAAGAGGCTTCACGTAGCAGCAGATGCTTGGCAAATTCATCTGTTTGAGAACTTAACTTGTGTTCACAAAGCCTAGAAAGCATCAGGCCCTGTGCTGGGGGCAAGGATCCAGTGTGAACACAGACGAGGGCCCTCTGGGTCTTCTGGCCTGGCAGGGAATGAAGATAGCAACTGCTGAAATAGCAGGAGCCTGTGAGTTCAAAACTGGGGGGTAAAGGGTACACAATGTGATACGACCCTTACCTGAGTGGGGGACCCAGTGGGGACAGAGAGGGTCCTGGGAGGACAAGAGGCCTCAAGAACGAGGAGTTAGCTTGAGGTGGAGGAAGTACCAGGGTCAAGGAAATGCAGTCAGTGCTGGGGAGGCAAGAAAGTGCAGCAAGAAGCTGAAATCACAGCAAGACTGGGCTAAGGAGGTCTGTGAACCACAAGAAGGAGGCCAGGCATTCCCTAAAGGGCAATAGGAGACCATGGAAGATTGGCCACACCTGCAATTCGAACCAGACTTTTACTTTTGAGCACTCTTTCAGAATACAGAAGTTAGAACATGAACTGACTGGATGTGGGGAGACAGATAGGTCATTTCTCAGGCATAGGCAACAGGGGATAGTGGCTTGGAGAAGGTGGCAAGAGTAACTAGGATGTCTAACCAGTGTTGCAAGCCTAACCTGCACGCAAATAGGCCCTGCTGCCCCTCCCCCAACCAGCCTGCTCCTCACCCTTGTGGGTAACAGGAACTCACATCATTCTTCCCATTGCTCAGGACACACACAGCCTTCGTGTCATCCTTAATGCTTTTGTCAGCAAATTCTGCCAGCTTCACCTTCCAAATAAGTCCAGGAGGCCACTTCTTATCACCTGGTCCAAGACACCATCCTTTGTACCAGGATTGCAGCACAAGCTCCCCTCCCACCTGGTCTCCCAGCCCACCTCAGGCTAAATCCACTTTGATGTGCCATTTCCCAGAGTTTGACGGGTCCCTGCCACCTTAGGCCTCTGTAGAATAAAGCAGAATGGCCATCACCTCATCCCAAAACCATTCAGGATACACGCTGGTCCATGCTGCCCAGATTTACACTGGGGAGTTTGATAATTCTGTCGGAGGCACCACAAAGGGCCTGTCCCTTGGCTCAAGTGGAGCATGTACTCAAGTCCTACAGCTTCTAACACAGTCCACCAGAGTCAGCCTCGCCCAGGCCCTGTTACACCTGCAGGTTCCAGGACTTCACCCCAGACTGCCTGAATAAGTGTCTGGGTGCAGCCTGGGATCCGTGTTTAGCATATCCTTCTCCAATTTGACCCTGTACCCCCACAAGGGCTGTCACTGACATGTTTTATTTGCAGGCTTGGCATCTCCTGCAGACTGTGGGTTGAGATGGGTCCCGTCCAGCAGGGCCCTGAGCCACTGTGTGAGTTGACCAGTTACAAATACAGCTACTTGTGCTCCCCCACCAGCCCACCCCCCACCTCCCACATACCAGGCATTTGCTGTGGGCACAGGCAGGAAAAGCAAACATTGACTCAAGGCCCACTGAGTGCCAGGCACTGGGCACCAAGATGAAGCTGCTGTCAAGGAGCTCCCAGCCACAGAGAGACAGAAATTCGGTAGGCAAGGCTCCAGGACAGGTGATGGGAGGGAATACTCAGGGCAGGCAGAGCTTGGGAAGCCCCTGCAGCAGGCGGCACTCAAGCCTGGTCTTCACACTTAGGGCACATCTGAATCACACAAGACCTTGTCATACACACGGATCCCAGGCTGCACCCAGACACATTCAGGAGGTCTGGGGTGGAGTCCTGGAACCCACAGGTGTAACAGGGCCTGGGCGAGTCTGACTCAGGTGGACTGTGTTAGAAGCTGCAAGGAGGAGAGGGAGGGGCTGAGGGTCATCACCACTGCAGGCTTCCTCACAGTTCTGGGGAGCTGTGGGTGGGCGGGTGGGTGCAGGAGTGTAGCTAGGGAAGAAAGAACAAGGCCAAAGGGCAGCCTTGCTTGACAGAGGTCCGGATGTGGTATGTGGCCTCAGTCTCTGGCATGTGCGAGTGAGGATACTGTGTGCCTCCCAGTGAAGACTCAGTGAGTGGCACATGATCCTCCCATCACTTTTCTGGAGCAGATTATTGCTTCTTTCAGTCCCCTCAGTTCTCCATTTGCACCTGTTTTCCAGCTGCAATACAACGTGAGGCTCCCCGACCTCCAAATCCAGTCTTCCCCTCCAAAATGGCCTTACCTAGCCCCACCAGCTGCTGCTTTTTGAGCTACAAGGACTCCTGCCTGTGTCGGCCCTGGAGAATCAGTGCTAAGGGCTCTTATTTCCTTATTTATTGTTAAACCTGCTGCATGGAGTTTCAGAACAAGAATCGGAAAATCTCAGGAGCTGCCAGGGCCAGACAATGGGCTTGAGGTCAGAGAATTGCTGGATGTTAAACTCCAAGGAAAGGACCCTCCCTTCCCGTTTTCTTCCCTCCCCTCCATTGGTGACTTTTCTGCCCCAAGAAAAAGAGCTGGGGAAGATGCCCACTGCCCCTGCTAGTCAGCAGAGGCAACAGGGCTCTGCATCCAGTAAGAGGAAAGTGGGATAAAGACAAGGGAAACAAGGTCCCTTGGGCATTTACCTGGAATGCAGGATGAGGTATACGCTGTTGGAGAAAGGTGGGCCCGCGACAAGGTCAGCAAGAGCAGGGCATGAGAAAGAGGGTGGGATGGACATCACCAAGTAGAGGTCTTGAGGAGATGAAGGGGCCGAAGGCCAAAGCCAAGAAGCCAGCCACGAGGACTGGGAAGAAGTCGCAAGACAGAGGAACTTGATTTTCTACTTTCCTTAGCTCTCACTTGACAATGTCTGATGATTGGGCTTTTCTCTCTATTTTATGCATGGATATTTTGATAAACAGATATTATATTCAAGTACCAATCTTTGTGATTTGTTAATTTAGAAATGATCTTTTAGCTCATTCATTTAAAATGATCTTTACCTATCAACTGAAGGTGAACATATGCCTCAGTTTACTTGCTTACTGTAAACTCCTTATTCTCTATAAGAGATCTGTTTCTGGCTGGGTGCAGTGGCTCACACTTGAAATTCCAGCACTTTGGGAGGCCAAGATAAAAGGATTGCTGTAGGCCAGTGGTTCAAGACTAGCCTGGGTAACATAGGGAGACTGCCCCACCCCCATCTGTACAAAAAATAAAAATTAGCTGGGCTTGGTAGCACACTGAGACTGCCCAGTAGTCCCAGCTACTGGGGAGGCCGAGGTGGGAGAATTGCTTGAGGCCAGGAGCTTGAGACCAGTATAGGCAACATAGTGAGACTTTGTCTCTCAAATTTTTTTTTAAAAAGAGGTCTTCTTCTTCTCTAAATAGTAGGCACATTATTTTAATATTCATCATGCTGGAAAATATTGGGAAAGAGAAAAGCACCCCTGACGATTCAAAACTGGCCTGGCACTCTCAGCCAAGTTCTCAGGTAGGCTTTGGTGCACTCCTGTGGAACATGAAACATTCCACAGGACACCAACACCAGACAATGCCACTCTGTAATTAGGATGAAATGAGAAAAAAAAAAAGAAAGAAACTCTGTAATCTTGTCTGAGCACCAACAGAAACAGGGTCACTGTGCAAGCCACAAAAATATTAATACCACAAATCCTTCCCCTGACTAATGTGAGTAGCTCTGGTCTGTCCCCTCCCGGACAGGATTTATCACCACACCCACTGTAGAATCAGCCCTGCTTCTCAAGAGCAGGTAGCCTAAGCAAAGCCCTGCATCCTCCAGTGCTCCCCAAGATTACTTACAAGAGTCCTAATCTCATAGTGAGTCTCCTCTGATGCCCTCTTACTGAGACACCCCGCAGTTCCCATGGGGAGAGTTCTTCCTCACCGAAACAAGGAATAAACCCAATTTGCAGAGTTACAGGTAGGTTTCAGGTGGCCTCTGGCAAGAAGAATCCAACAATGCTTTTATTATTATTATTATTATTATTATTATTATTGAGACAGGATCTCACTCTGTCACTCAGGTTGGAGTGCAGTGGTGTGATCACAGCTCACTGCAGCCTCTGCCTCTTCTGGTCTCACATGATCCTCCCACCTCACACCCCCAAGCAGCTGGGACTAGAGGTGTGTGCCACCACCTCTGGCTAATTTTTGTAGTTTTTGTAAAGATGAGGTTTCCTATGTTGCACAGGCTGGTCTTGAACTCCTGGGCTCAAACAATCTATTCACTTCAGCCTCCCAAAGTGTTGGGATTATAAGCATGAGCCACCATGCCCAATCTATGCTTTCTTATTCTAGGATCCTGTATGTTCTTGTTTCTATTTCTAGTTTTTCAAAATATTTTTTTGGTTATATATTTTAGCATCAGCATCATAGTCGACCTGACATTTATTTCCTCCTCCATATCAGGTACTGGGCTGGGGCTTATGATATGAAAGACAAGAATCCTCCCCTCATAACAAACTCCTCCAGGGTTGCGGCATGGAGAAGGAAACAGACAAGCTCATGGGAGGCCTACTTGTAAAACCTTGCCAAAAAAATATGAAAAACCCTCTTGCATACCCCTCCCCACACATGTGTGCCAAGAAACCCTGTCAAAGCTCTGGCCTGAGGGAGGTAGGTCCACCTGATGCTCCCATCATCCCAGGGTCCTGCTCACCCCACCTCTGGCCCTCCTGAGGTCTGTCCCTTAGTGCTGAGGGCTTGCCTGGACTAGGGAGAGTGCCTGTGGTCAGACGTCCAGTTTCTGGCCAGCACAGAAAGAGCTTGGAAGTCGTCACTTGGTCCTAACAACAAGTAAAAAGCGGAACAGACTGAAAAAAACCAGCAACTCTTCTTGGATCCGGAGAAAAGAGGTCACAGGGCAAACCAATGCCCCCAAAGTATGAGAGACAGGCAGACACAAAGAATCACAACTTACTTACCAGAGCAGAAACTCATGGGTGCCAATGCCAGGGCCGGAAAACAAAACAGTAACTGAAGAACTGCTGGAGGCTCCCTATAGACAAGTATGAGAGTTGAAACCTCCAGGGGACCTCAGTTAAAAGGTGTCCCACACTGTAAGGCATTTCACCTCCAGCTACCAGGTTCTCAGTGAAGGTCACAGAATAATCCCCTCCTAATTACAGTAGGGGAGGGGAAATGTAGCCATTTTGAAACACACAAGAACATTCCACTCTTCATCCGGCTTGTCCTCAAGAGAAACTACTTTACTAGAACGTAACTGACCTGGGGGAAGAGAAATACCTAGCTCCAGCCCCCTCTAGCCCTCCTGTCCCACTCAAGGGTGGAAAGAAACTGAAAAGCGGTGGTAAAGTTCATAGCCCAAGGGCACAGGCTCACTAAAAGACAAACCTGGGCTGGTCCAAGTGGCTCAAGCCTGTAATCCCAGCACTTTGGGAGGCTGAGGCAGTTGGATCACCAGAGGTTAGGAGTTTGAGACCAGCCTGGACAACATGGCACAACCCTGTCTCCACTAAAAACACAAAAACAGCCAGGCATGGTTGCACATGTCTGTAGTCCCAACTACTTGGGAGGCTAAGGCAGGAGAATCACTTGAACCCTGGAGGTGGAGGTTGCAGTGAGCCAAGATAGTGTAGCTGCAGTCCAGACTGGGTGGTGACAGAACAAGACTCCATCTCAAAAAAAAAAAAAAAAAAAGGACTGAGACCCAATCATGAAAGCTATGGGACACTCCTCCTCCTCCACACTTTAAAGCCACATCACGAAGGGCCTATTTACCAGAGTTCCTTTTACCTAGTGATACATGATTTTCTTGTTCAACAACAACAAAAACATTACAAGGCACAGTAAAAACCGAAACGCATGGTTTAGAGAAACAGCGCAAGCATTAGAACCAAATTCAGATATGCCAGGGATGGTACAATGAACAAACCACGAATTTGAAACAACTCCGAATGATACCCCAAGGCCCTCGTGAAAATGTAGACAGCATGCAAGAACAGGTGGTGATGTACACAGAGATGAAAATTCTACGAAAAAAATCAAAAAGAAATGCTAGAGTTCAAACACTAACTGAAGTGAAGAATGTCTTTGGTCTCATTAAGAACCTGGACACAGCTGAGGAAAGAATCACTGAGCTTGAGGACATGTTAATAGGAACTCCTAAAACCGAGAAGAAAAGAAAAAAGGGAAAAGGGACAGAATATTCAAGAACTGTGAGACAACTACAATAGGTGTAATGTATGTGAGACGTGAATACCAGCTGGAGACAAAGGAACAGAATCGATGAACCAATGATGAATGAGAATTTCCCCAAATTAATGTCAGACACCAAACCTGGGATCCAGGAAGCTCAGACAACAACATCGAGCAGGACAAATGCCAAAACAAAACAAAATAAACCAAGCCAAAACAGAAATATACTTACATGTATTATAGGCAAACGGCAGAAAGAAAGAGTGTGGCCCTGACTTCTACCTGGAAAACAAGGAGGAAATGAAAAGCTGAAAGTAGCTAGGCCTGGTGGCTCATGCATGTAATCCCAGCACTTTGGGAGGCCGAGTCGGGAGAATTGTTTGAGGCCAGGAGTTTGAGACCAGCCTGGGGAATATGATGAAAACCCACCTCTACAAAAAATAAAAATTAGCCCGGCATAGGGATGCACACCTGTAGTCCCAGCTACTCTGGAGGCTGAGGTGGGAGAACAGCTTGAGCCTGGAAGGGAAGGCGGAGGTTGCAGTGAGCATACACACCACGTCACTGCACTCCAGCCTGGGCAACAGAGCAAAACCTTGCAGAAAAAGAGGGAGGAGGAAGAGGAGGGGGAGGGGGAGGGGAGGGGGGAGGGGAAGGGGGAGGGGAAGGAGGAGGGGAACGGGGGTGGGGAAGGAAAGAGCAAAAAACCGGAAACTTACCATGCCCCCGTCCTGATCAGAGGCCAAAGTAGGGATGACATGAGACAAGGAATGTTGGGAATTTCCCATGGCACCTGGTGCCTGGAAACCACTTGATCCATAGTTTCCACTTAATCTCTTTTATAAATAAACCTCTCTGCTCCTGGGACTATCACCCTTGGTGAGGCCACAGCCTCAGTTCCAGGTGAAGGCGGCTCAGGTCACAGCCCCCTTTCCGCATGCAAGGGGCAGAACTCAGCGTTGCATAGAGGATGGGAGACACCCTCCCGCTCCCCGGCCCTGGGTCCCCACCTTGGTGGCAGCCGGTGCCGGTGGGTTCGCTCCTGCTGGACGACAACCGCCCCCTGCGGCGGCTTGTCAATCCCTTACACCCCTCCCCTTACCACTGCCTCGTAAAGGCCCTAAGGGCAGGAAAACAGACTGGAGTAGGGCTGGAGGGAGCGCCCCGCAGGGAGACTCTTGGAGCAAACACTGGGGAGAGCTGATGCTGCCCCGCCTCGGGCTTTGGGTAGCGGGCTGCGCCACTCCAGCCCGGCTTGGTGGGCTTGGTGTCTGGAGTCTGGTTGGGTCTGGAGGGGCGGGCGGTGCTGGCCGCAGCCCTCGCGGGCAGCAGCGGATGCCTGGACAGAATTCGGGACAGTTGCCAAATTAATCACAGAATAAGGCATAGAAGTTATAAAGAATGACTTGAAGAATTGCTTCCTTAAATGACAGACCATTGTATGTCCTAAATTGTAAAATGCATTGACTGGCTGGGCGCGGTGGCTCACGCCTATAATCCCAGCACTTTGGGAGGTGGAGGTGGAGGTGGGCGGATCACAAGGTCAGTAGTTCGAGACCATTCTTGCCAACATGGTGAAACCCCTGTCTCTAATAAAAAGTACAAAAATTAGCTGGATGTGGTGGTGCATACTTGTAATCCCAGCTACTTGGGAGGCTGAGGCAGGAGAATCACTTGAACCCAGGAGGCAAAGATTGCAGTGAGTGGAGATCCTACCACTGCACTCTAGCCTGGCAACAGAATGAGATTCTGACTCAAAAGACGAGAAAGAAAAAAAATGCATTGATTACTAAAGCATATATGCATTTTCATGAAAAGAGCTCAAACTGTGCCAAAAAGGTTAAATGAAGTTTCTCATTTTATCCCCCTTGAAACCTTGTGAGCTAATATCATTAGCCCCATCGTAAGGTAGAAAATCCTGTTGTTTGAACTTAAAAATGTATCCAAAACCTGTCCACATCTGGCCACCTCCTTTATTTCTCTCGGTACAGATGCCATCATTCTCTCACTTGAATTACTACAGAGCCTCCCTAATGAGACAGCAGCCAGAGAGGTTCTATCAAAACTCAGGGCAGATCCCATCTCCCCTCGCTGGAAACCCTAACTCCTCAGGCTGGCCCACAAGGCTCATGAGATGGGAGCAGGCTTCTGTGGGCCTTCTCTCCTTCTCTCTCCCTGGCTCTCCCACTCTGGAAGTCACGCTAATGCTTTGCTCAGCTGTCTCCTCCAGAACACTCTGAATCTTACTGAAACCAAGGGCTAACCCAATTAAGACCTCAAACTTAAGTACTTTGCTTGCTTTTAGTTGCTCACTTGTATCTTAAAATCTATATAGCTACGTCACGTAGCCAAACAATACATAATTAGACCCCCACTAGCCTCCATAGAGATAACATCTGTGACTGTATGCCACTATGGTAATGGTTGCTTGAAGTTGTTTCAGGAACTAGCGGGAAGATCTTGTCTGGTCCAAACTGGTTGTAACCACTGACCCTACAAACAGGACTACACGAATGCCTATGAGGTAACCTTTTGACAGAGGGCCAAAAGCTCCTCCCTTGGATCATGATCACCTCACCATCTTCTGAACATGCATCCTATGAAGAGCCATGAACCCCGACTATGCTTGTGCACACCACTGACCACCTTACTTTCTCCCAATGCAATCACCTCTCCCCATGGCTGGGACCACCTTGCTCCTCTATCCCATAAATATCCCTGAAACCCCATTATTGAAGAGGTGGATTTGAAAGGTGTTCTCCTACCTCGTTGCTTGGCTGCCTCCTGAATAAACTGTTCCCCTTTTGCAAAACTTATTGTCACAGTGATTGGCTTGCTGTATGTGGCTGGTTCAGTATCTGTACCAGATTCCAAACTCCCCAGGGCTGGACCATGCCAGTCCTTCACCATTGTGTGTTCATGCCCACATGGTACCCAATATTTCCTGGGCTCTCAGGAAGTGATGCTGGTCTCTTGCGATGGAGTGACTGAGTGGAGATTTTGGTCCAGTGTTTTCAAGAAGGTATTTGTAGAAGACATTGAACAAAAGATTATTCCTCAAGTCCCTCCAAGGTGCCCTATGATGGAATCTTGATTGAAGTCCATCCTTGCCATTGTCTCTTCCTCATACCTCACTCCCAATGGTGCCAACAATAAAGAATAAATCTGCCCCCAAAAGTCCTTGATTGCATGGAATGAGGCATTTGTATCCTCTGTAATTTCTACAATGTTAATCCTTATAGGAAAATTACAATAACATTCTGGTGTTTTGAGATAACTACATTCAGTGACAATCATTTCACAATGGATGCATATACCAAAACATCACACTGTATACCTTGAATATATGCAATGTTTATTTGTTGATGATACTGCCATAAATCTGAAACTAATAAATAAAAACATCCTGGCTGTTTTGAGATTTTATGCTTTGATAGTCGTATTAATATTTCAAGTTCAATTGTGAGAAGGCACAAAACTCTGAATGTTGCTTAAAAACGTAAGACACGTAAAAATGGAGTTTTTGTTACAGAGTAATTAGTAATTAGTGAGTGCCAAGAAATGTGGGACTTAACTTTGCAGTAGCTGTGATGCTGCAGAAGAGAAGCAACTGTCCCGAAGCTTGCCCAGCTCCTGCATGTCAGACCAGAGCTCTTACTTCAGTGAGCAATGATCAAAACCAATTTCCACTCCTGGTCCAGTTTTAACATGGAATCCAGCAGAAACGCTGTGCCTTCCAACCCTATTATTTCCAATTTAAGTAATATATCTGCTAGGTTTTAGATTTGCAATGGGCCTTGATTCCTTGGAAGTAGTGGTTCTCAGTGGGGATAAGATTCATTGATTGAGTACCATTGGCTAACCTGGCATCTTCCTTCCAAGTGCCAAACTAAGAAGCATAGAGGGAGACACGTAGAGCATTGCAGTGGGAATACATGTGCCGTGGTAAACTACGCATTCAGAGAGGTTAAAAAACCACAAAGATTTTTTTTTTCTTTTTAATTCAGTCCCCGTAGAGACTGCCAAAAATTGCCAATGCTGACTATATTTCAAGTCGTCACAGCTGGGTATTGGGAAAAGTTTTCAATTAGCAATAATAGTGCCTTGGATAAACCTCATTGGCTACGATACCACCACTGTGCAAAGCTACCACAAAGATTCTTAAAGAAAAAAATGAGACAGTTTACATAATTGTTTTGAGGTAATTCTGGCTTCAAGGATCAATAACAAGGGTGGTACCAGTCGGAGGTTGGACAGGCAGTTGCTGGGGAGCTGTCCTCACATGTTCTTATTGTGTAGGCTGTAATGGCCTTTGTGCAAGGTTGTGGCTTCACAGTCTTTTGTGGTAGTTTCTATTATCAGGTATTCATTCATAAGAACGCTCCCTTCATGGCCTTCCCCAGCTCTATTTGTCAGAATTTTTAAAGCAAGTGACCCCATTTTGGTTCTGTCAACGTTCACACCAGTATCCTAACTGTTTGCAGCTTACACAGCTCACAGCCTTGCCCCAACCACCCAGAGAGGTCCAGTAAGAGCAGACAGAAGGAGCAGGAGCAGTAGGGGTCTGGGCAGAGGAAGGGGCAGAGCAGAGAGGAAGCCCTAGAGCGTGGGCACCTACACCTCTCATCAATCCAGCACCTTCGGCAGGGCCGGTGTTACCTCTCTATTCCTCAGGCTGTAAATGAGTGGGCTGAGCATGGATCGAGGACAGTGCAGAAGACGGAGGTGTCCTGGTCTCCCACTGGGTCCTCCATAGTAGAGGCCCACCACAGCCAGGTAGGAGAGATGGAGGTGTCCTGGTCTCCCAGAAGATGGAGATGTAGAGGCCCACCACAGCCAGGTGGAAGAAGCAGGGGGTTAGGACCTTCTGCTCGGCCTGGGCGGATGACAACTTCATCATAGCATGAGCCAGGTGTGATGCCATGATGATCCCTTTTTCTTTCTTCCAAGCTGCAGGAGATTACCACTTGATTCACAGGAATAAACAGGGTTAGTCTAAAATGTAGGCAAAAAGCTTAAAAACAATTAATGAGACTAGGATTTAATGACAAATGTGTGATAAGCTTTGAAGCACAATTTCTCTCTCCAGTCCTCATTTTTGATAAAAACAAATTATTCCTATCATAATTTGTTTTTATCAAAAATGAGGACTGGAGAGAGAAATTATTCCTATTATAATTTGTTTTTTATCAAAAATGAGGACTGGAGAGAGAAATTGTGCTTCAAAGCTTATCACACATTTGTCATTAAATCCTAGTCTCATTAATTGTTTTTAAGCTTTTTGCCTACATTTTAGACTAACCCTGCTTGATTATTTGCATAAAGTGCGGCAAGAATGATTATTTCTACATAGGCCTTTTGGACTGGCTTTGACGAAACTCTGTTCCACAAGGAATCTCAAATATGACCTTTAAAGCCAAGCCCAGCCATGGGTTTGTATCCTCAAATAACTGTGAGTTGGGTGATCCTCTCCTCTTGAGGTCCCCAGATAAACTCAGAGCTCCCAGACCTGTTAGAAAGTGACATTCTTCACTGACCACAGGTTAAGAACCCTGTGTAGAGACTGTTGACAAAGTACGAGGCAAGTTCTCCCCAAGGGGCTTTTATTGGCTCTGCATGCCAAGCCTGATTCCTTAAAAGGAAGCACACCCTTTCTGTCAAAGCCTCGATAAAATAACCGGTTTTTCCAATTGTGTCCTATTGACAAAGAAAAATGGATTACCATTGCACTGATGCAAACAACTATATTGCAGTAAGTTAAGAGTATTCACAGGTAGTTTCCAAATTCTAGAGGAACCAGGCAGAGAAAAATAAACATGCTCCAAATTTTGTTCACAGTAGCATACCTTACTCAATTACTAAAAGACATAAATGGTTTAAAATAAGTTTCCTTGACTCTGAGAAACAAAATAAGAATCAGCAATATTCCAAGCAAAAGTCAAAAAGGATGGGTTTAACTTTCTGAGTGCTGTTCATTTAGTTAACTCTTGTTTTGCTTGATATTTGTGAACGTGTCAGTTTTTTATGAGTCCCATACACTCTTTCTCTATTCCAATGTTACAGTCTTCAAAGCTATTAAAAACATGCATTTGAGAACACCTGTTACAGTCCTTAATATAGCTTGATTATAAACCATCATTTGAGAAGGAACAAAGCAAGACAACAATTGTCAAATGACAAAATTCCAGGATAGTTACAGTTAAAAACATGACTGACAGAGAAGTTTATTTATCTTCATGGTTTATAAGAACTTTACCCTTAATTATGATTGACAGTATATGCATCAGAATTTTAGAAAGCCCATACAATTTTGGAATATATATTAGTATTATTCACCAAAATATAACTTAAAGAAGAATTGAGCATCATTTTGGCAATCTTGTGTGACTAAACATGCCAAATAATCCTGTTTACTTCTTTTCTGAAGAGGCCCTCTGAACCATCCAAAAAGCCATCCAAAAAGCCAGGCACCAGGAAGGACAATTTCCAGATTGCCACAAATTATTTTGCCAAAACGATGACTCAAAAGGCAAAAACCTTTCATTAGCCTTTACTATGACGTGAAAATCCCTTTCAAAGCCAAATTTTACCCTTATTTTAGTTTGTGAAAATTAACTCCAATTAGTTTAAATGAAACTTTATAGATCATTCTATCTAATCCCAGTCAATTTGATCATGAGGTAAAATCTTTACAAACCTTTTATAACCCTTTTACTAAAGGGCAGATTAGTGTCTTACAATCTCATTGCTATGTTTTTATTTCAATGCTCAGATTTTTGGCCTTTGAACTTCACAAAAAGTAATCTCATAGGTAAAACAAGCCTTAATTAGGTTATGACTTAACCACGAGTGTACAAAGTATTTTCAAAGGAGTGATAGACAGCGTTTTGTTGGAAATGTATGCTGAGTGCCACAGAGAAAAATTAGCAGTGAGACAAAGGATCTTTCAGCAATGCAATTTTTACTTCCTGGATGGCAGGAAGGGTACTCTCACTAACTATCTTGCCATAAGAGTACAATAAACAAAGGAAAACACACAAATTTATCCCTTACACTTTTGGGGTCATCCTTACTGCTGTGTCTGATCTCCATTAGCTGGAGCCAGACCTCACAATCTAAACTAAAACCCGATTGGCTAGCAACTTAAAACTTATCTAAACAGGTAAAAGCAATGGAGAGCTGCGACATGCCTGTGAGCAGGTCCAGCACAGATATCTTGGTTAAAGTACAAGGACATAGAATGTAGTTCATGCCTGTAAGCATGGCATGTCTAACAGCTACATAGGATAGGGCTTAACAAAGTTATCAGCGCACTTATTCTTTAATAAGAAAGGAGACTTTAAAAAGGAACTTTTCTACTTCCCACCTTTTGAAGCTGTCATTGCAAAATTGTGACTGAGACAGTGAAAGAGATCCAACTCAAAAAACTTCATTTTGTTTCCAGCCCCCAAGCGGTCCTTGTCCATCCCTGAGCATAGGCTGAACCAGCCTTGTGAGGAGCCTGGTTTACAGTTTACAGTTTAAAGCAAAGATGATAACAGCCCCTTCTTAAGATATACTTCCCTCTTGCCTGGGGAGCAGGACAAGAAACTAGCCATAAGATTAGAAACCATGGCTTAGGAGTCATGCAGCTGGAGGCTACAAGATTTTGACCCTCCCTAAACTGCGCTCAAGATCAGTGCTTAAGATATTTTGTAAACCCTGCCCTTGATGGATCAGCTAGCACCGCCCAGATTGACAAACTGCCTTTCCTGATTTTGTGGCCCTCACCCAGGAACTGACTTAGTAAGAAGACAGCCACCATTGTAAAATGGCAGAGACTAAAACAAAGTATTGCCTTGCTGTTACAGGTCATGTTCCCAGGGACATGAAACAAGATGGAGGCCTGGAGCCAAGTTTGTTACTATTTTGTTGGGTTGGCTTGAACAGCAGGCTTACGGCCCGTGCTAAAGCATTTACCTGTAGAAAAATGGTCCTGGTTAACTTCCAGTCTTAAAATCCCCTTATTAGTTAAGCCTTAAAGGAATGTAGGAACTGAGTGGCCATTTTCTTGCCAGTGGGACAATATCAAGACTGTAATTTGGCTATGGAAGACATCTTACTCCTAACTGCTAAAGGCAGAATCTTCCCATTCCCAGGAAAGGAACTGAGCCTGGTTTCTACCAGGTGGCTTAGAAATACCATGTGCTCACCACGGGAACTGTAGAGAGAGAGACATGTATTGAGTTACTGCCTGCCATGATTCACGATCTTTTCTGACAGACCTGTTTCCCTGAACTGTAAAGATTCCTGCACATTAGACACACAGAGAGAAGGTAAAAGACTGCAGATAAAAAGAGAAAGAAAGTTTGGCAACAAGGTAGCTGGAAGAGAGCCTTGAGATTAAAGGACAGATTTAAAGTTGAGATCCACTCCATATGCACCAGTCTGTTGAGTGAATTTCATTTCCTGGCCCACGCACCAAAATGATACAGCTCCAATGAGTGGTGGAACACCAGGGCTCTTGTCTTGAGTCCAATTAGATAAAGTAAGATGGACACACATAGAGTGGTTTTAGGGAGCGTAGAGTTTAGTAAGCAAGAAAGAAGGAAGAAAGCAGAAGGAAGACACTCCCCTATGCAGAGACAGAGGGAGGTGGGCTCCAAAGTCAAAAGAGGAGACTCCAAGTGGGGCAGAAACCACCCAGGTATATGTAGAGACTGGAGGGAGGAGGTGATGTCTGATTTGCATAGGGCTCAAGGAATTGGTTGACCAGGCACGCCATTCACAGCCTGTGAGAAAACTGGCCCTCCCACCCTAGCCTTTTACTATGCAAATGCAGGGTGCCAGGAAGTCCTACACACGTGGGGTGATATGGGGACGGCCATGTTGCCAGGCACATGTGGGGCAAGGGCAAGAGGGTCACGGGAATTGCCATGTTTGGGTGAACCCAGTTTCTAATGGCCGGCATTTGCCAATCAGTTGCCGGCCCAGTTCTAAGAGCCAGGGCTCTCCAGATAGAAAAGAAACATTTCTGGAGCTGCATTAAAAAACAAAAGCTTTTCAAAGACCTCTTTTCCTCTCTATCTGCCTAAAATAATAACTGCTACCACACTACCAGCCTCCCTTAATTTTCTCTAAGACAGCCCCACACTCCTATTCCTTTCTGTAGCTCAGGATGCGTAAGCTTCAATCATCTGACCCATCTTTGAATCGCATGTTTTGTGACTCTCCCATGTGTATATAATTAAACATGTCTTTTATCCTGTTAATCTGTCTTATGTCAATTTAATTTGAAGCCCAGACAAAGAACCTAGGAAGGTGGAGGGAAGCCACTTTTTTCTCTCCTGCAACCCTCACCTCACTCATGGAAGCTGTGAGGGAACAGAACCCCTACTGAATGTCACCGTGAGAATCTGCCTACACTCAGGGTTTTGTTAATGCATGACTGACAGGAAGTGCAGTGCAGTCAGTTATTCTGTGGACCTTATCACCAGTTGATGGCCTATACTTTTGGGTACTAATCATTGGTTATTCACTGTTCATTCAACAAATACTCAACATTGTGGAAAAAATTAAGACCAACCAAATGAGAAAATCAAAGCCTATTTATCCAGAGTTCGCTGTAGTAAAGGCGTCAGCCACTGCCACTTGCACTTTGTCAGAGAAGAGGAAAAGCTTTCAAGTGTAAAAAGAAGCCTCAGGTGTGCTCTGATGGAAAGCTGTGGCTGTGGGGGTGCTGGAGGTGGGCTAACTAGGAGCAAGGTGTCTCACCATGTTTTGGGGTCTCTGAGGTGTCGATGGGTGATGGGTGCCTTCACAGGAGTTGTCTTGCATCTAGGGAGAATGAGGTACACAGACAAGTGAAGGGTGAAGAAGAGTTGTATTTAGTGTTAGAACACCTCAAGAGGAGTGGGTAGCTCCTCTCTGTAAGCAGGTCATCCAGTCAAGTGTTCAGCTCTTAGCAGAGAAGAGGCCCTGGATAAGGTGACTCAGAGGATGCCCTGGAGAGGGTGGCTCCTCTCCTCTCCACAGGGATGATGTCTCTGCAGGTCTCTGAAGCTCTCAGCAGAGAGGATACTCCTCTCTGAAGCCAATCCTCCATTGTCGGTCCCATTGTGTCGCTGCCCCCTTCGTTCTCTGGCCATGCTCTACTCTGCTCTGGCTGAGCCCAGGGCTTTTAAGGATCTCAGAGGGGGGAAAGTGTGTGCTGACTGGCCCATGGGCAGCCATGCAGGGACCAGAAAAGGCACCCCAAGTCTCTACTCTGGTCCACTGGACTGACAGCCCTTGCCCCCAGCCTTCAGGTGCTCCCTGGCCTAAAGGTGGGGCCTTTATGGGGACATGCTGCCTTCCACCCAGGACTCTGTCTGCCTTCTGCTGCCATTCATGACCTTGGGGCTTGGCCCCAACCCACTGTGAGATCAGAGAAGACAATGGGAGTAGAGAAGACACTGGGAGTAGAGAAGCCAAGCAGACACTCCTGAACCTGTACAGATGGGGAGGTCCTTCCTGGGGCTCCTAAGGGTGCAGGTTGCAGAGAGACCCAGGTCCTGCACCTAGGAAGGTGGCTGCAGCCACACCCACACCAGGAAGACAGATCCTGACTGCTCCCGGCCCTCCCCAAAGAGCACAGGGATGACGTTTGGAAGGGAAGCCAAACATCATCTTCATCATCATTCCAGCAACTGTGTCAAAAGCTACTGTTTCTTTAAGACCTCCTTCTCCTAAGCTCTTTGTCCAGGTCCAGCACTCATGACCATAAAAGTTGATGCTTATCTAGTACTTATTGTGGGGCCAGCACTAAGTGCTTGTCATACGCTAACTCACTTTACCTCCACAACCCACAAAGTCCTATCATTATCCCCAACGTATGACGAGGCAACTAGAAGGCACAGAGAGGTTCATGACTTTCCTCTGAGTAGCTGGGACTACAGGCGCACGCCACCACGCCCAGCTAACTTTTGTATTTTTAGTAGAGACAGGGTTTCACCATGTTGGTCAGCCTGGTCTTGAACTCCTGGCCTTACATGATCCACCTGCTTCGGCCTCCCAAAGTGCTGGGATTACAGGCATGAGCCACCACGTCTGGCCCAAAATTAAATTTTTTAAATGATGGATATTATAATATAGAAATGTTACACTCTGCAAAAAAAATCAATGTCATGCATTCAGCCATATACAGAGCCAAGCCTATATGACTTGGGTATTATCATTCCCATTTTGGATATAAAGAATCTTAAGACTCATATCCAAAATGGGATATCATTCCCATTTTGGATACGATTCTTAAGGTTGGTCAAGTAACTTTTCTAAGATTACAGCCACTAGGTGGCAGAGCTGAGATTCCTGCACAGGTAGGTGTAATAACTTTAAATGTCATGTTCTTAATCAGTGACAGGGTTTGAAACACTTCTCGGTTGCTACACTTCCTGCCTTCCAAACAGTTATTCTTTTTCTTCACATACTACAGTGCAATAAATGGCACGATCTCGGCTCACTGCAACCTTAAGAGAAAGTTAACCATATGAGAAAGTTATTTCAATATTCAGGTAATTTTTCCTAAAGAGAAACAAATGGTATATATATATTTTTTGGTCCTAGTATGTATCTTAGACAGTGTATAAAAAGTAGGCTGGGCACGGTGGCTCACTCCCAGCATTTTGGGAGGCCGAGGCAAGTGGATCACCTGAGGTCAGGAGTTCGAGACCAGCCTGGCCAACATGGTGAAACCCTGTCTCTACTAAAAACACAAAAAATTAGCCCAGTGTGATGGCAGGCACCTGTAATCTCAGCTACTCAGAGGCTGAGGCAGGAGAATCACTTGAACCCTGGAGGCCCTGGAGGCAGAGGTTACAGTGAGCCGAGATCACGCCGCTGCACTCCAGTCTCATGACAGTGCGAGACTCCATCTCAAAAAAAAAAAAGTAGATACTCTATGTAAATGATACTTATTTTTAATACTGACACATATGTTAACATTTAAAGAACAATCCATGTAATGTTTATATGCATAACGTGTACCAGCACCATGATATTAGACAGTTACAATTTTATCAAAGTGTAATAACTAGGATTACTACATGAACTATAATTTTTTGTCAATTCAATCAGACTTCAAAATTTCAAAAGAATTTAATTTGCTTCCTTGATTGATTTATTCATTATTTATACCTTGTCTATTAAAAAAAAGATTTAACATAACTCACACACACACAAAAGAGACCCATAGAGTCATTAAAGCAAGGATGAAAGAACAATTGTTATGCAATAAAAAGGACCAGAGAGTTATACCAAAACCTTAGATTAAAGAAAATTACTGTAATCAGGCATGCTTTAGCTGTGAGTTTCTAGATATCAAAACAAAAACAAATGTGCACATAAAAATATAGTTCTTTAAAATAAAAAGAATACTAATTTTTTTAGAAAAGTCACATCTTTGTACAGTTACATTTAAAATGTTTTGACTTGTATGTTGGGAAGAGGTAGGAATCAAGATTAATATTTTTTCTTTATGAATATGCAATGAACCCAGCACCATTTACAGAATATATCCACTTCAGGCCTGGCACGGTAGCTCACACCTGTAACCTCAGCACTTTAGGAGGCTGAGGTAGGAGGATCACTTGAGGCCAGGAATTCAAAACCAGTCTGGCCAACAGGGTGAGACCTCATCTCTACGAAAAATACAAAAATTAGCCAGGCATGGTGGCACATGCCTGTAATCCCAGCTACTCAGGAGGCTGAGGCAGAGGAATTGCTTGAACCCAGGAGGTGAGGTTGCAGTGAGCCAGGATCGTGCCACTGCACTCTAGCCTGGAAGACAGAGTGAGACCATGTCTCAAAAAAAAAAAAAAGAATATATCCACTTTTCATATACCCACTGCACTGCAGGGTTCTCTCTGTCATAAATCAATTGATCTATGTCAGTAGGTCATTTTCTGAACTTTTTATTATGTTTCAGTGTTCTATTTATTCATGTTTGAACCAATAATGTATTTTCTCAATTATTCTAGCATTATATAGCATTGAAAGTTCACCAGCTCTATTCCTACTCTTCAAGATTTCATGGCTCTTCTTGGATCTTTTCTTTTTAAACATTTTAGAGTCAACTTATTGATTCAAAATGCTGTAGGAATCTTAATTATGAGTGAGATAGAACTATACATCACTACCAATTATGGCGATGGTATATGCTTCCATTTCTTTAGATCTTCTTTAATTTTTCTCCATATTTTGAGGTTTTAATTAGGTGCATTATATATCTTGCATCTAATTTGTTTTTTATATTTCATAGGTCTCTAATATGATTGTAAATAATGTATTTTTAAAATTCATTTTTCTGTTTGTTTCTCATATACAGAAATACAATTACTCTATTTATTGATATAGTGCCCAGTGACCTTGCTAAAGTTACTTATTAGTTCTAATAGTGCGTAGCTTCTTTTAGATTTCTTAGATAAATAATCATGTAATCTAGGAATAATAGCAGTTTTACATCTTTATTTCCAGTAAGTCTTTCTCTTAACTGATTGCACTGGAGGATAGAGCCTCCAGAGGAATATTGAAAATACGGGGTGATAGCAGCATCCTTGGCTTGTTTTCCTGATCTCAGGGGATGTTTTCAGCATTTTATCACCAAGTGTGATGTTTGCTATATGTACACTTATAGATTGTCTTTAAGAAATCAGATTTAAGAAGTTCTCTTATTTCCTCATTTGCTGAAAAAAAAGTGTGTATATGTGCAGGTGTGTTGTACTATAAAAAGTTGAATTTTATCACATACTTGTTTTCATCTATTAATATGATCATACAGTTTTGCCCTATTTTTCTCTAATAATATGGTGCACAACACTGATTAGTTTTCAGTTGCAGAACCATGTTTGAATTCATATCATAAATCCTCCTGGGAAAGGCATATTATCCTTCATCTTTATTGCTAGATAGATAGTAGATGTAAATGTGAAAGATAAGACAATAAAGGTTTTAGAAAAAAAGTGAATATATTCTTAGCCTTGAGTGGGCAAAGGATTCTCAATAGGGATCAAAAAGGTTAAACACAAAGATAAAAATTGATACAGTCAACCATATTAAAATCAAGGCCCTCTTCACTGAAAGACATTATTGACAGAGTGTAATTGTATGTCACAGTGTGGGAGAAAATATTTGTAATACGTATATCTTTAAAAAAACGATATTCAGAGTATAGAAAGAAATTCTACAGACAAATAATAAAAAGCAGAATACCTATATTAAAAAATAGTCACAATACTAGAATCAGAATTTCACAAAAGAGAAAATCCAAATGACCATAAACACAGGAAAATGAAATAAATGTCATTATTTTTAGGAAAGTACAAGTTAAAATCACAATGAGATAATGTTATACACACACCCCCAGAATGGCTAAAATGAAGAATACACACAAATGTTTTCAAGGACAGAGCAACTGGAGTATTGCTTATGAAAGTAAACATTTATGCAAACGCTTTCGGAAATCTCAGAGTATCTTACTAAATGTGAATGTCTGCATGCCGCATGATGCAGGACTTGTACTATTCTTGCATAGAAAAGCATAATATACTTACAAAGTCTTTGTAAAGAAATGTTCAAAGCAGTGTTATGCATATAAGCCAAAAACTGAAACCTCCTGCAATAGCTCCTACAGTAGCCAGCTGCCATGTCATGAAAAGGCCCATGAAGATGGTCTCTGAACAATACAAGGAACTGTTGTTTGGTGATAGTTTCTTAAAAGTACATATTGACTTTGCATGTTGTCGTTTCTTATACTGATTTTTTATTTAAAAAATGAACAAAAAATAGTAAATGATTGTGCCATGAAGGCAATTCACTAAGAAATTAATGAGGTCTCAGTATATAGTTTTCTAATAATCAGATTTAATTCTGAGATAGGATTAGCAGTGTTTCTCTAACTTTAGTAATCATAGACCTGCGTAGGAGATCGACATAAAATGAAGATAACACTGCCTCTACTCCCAAATAATCTAATTCAGCAGGACTGATGAAGGGCCAAGGATTTGTATTTTTAACAGGTATTCCAGTGACAGCACTCCGCAAAATACTGAAATAAAACTGTGCAGATGCTTATTGCAAGTCCTAATATGTACGCATGTTTCTTAATTCAAAGTAGAAGTTTATCTGCACATACATAGGATATTTGGTACTTTCTTTTTTAACTTATCTCAAAATGGGAGTAAACAAAAAATAAAGCTTGAATACGGACGCTCCTATTTTGAATACCTTTGGAGAATAAGACACGAACTAAAAAGAATCACATATAGTTTACTGATTCTAATATAAAACTACAGCAAGCAGAGGGTTGGGCTATATCTATAAAAGTTGTACAATCAAATTTCACTCTAATGTGAACATCTCCTCTCGACACATGTGCACACTTAAATGCAGTCCAAATAGGCAACTTTAGATCCTCACCGAACGATAAACAAGTTAAACAAAGTAAAAAACAAAAAACAAATTTCAGCAAGATTACATTGGTTTCTTAGGACTTTATGTTGTATCTTTCACTACAGCTCACAGATCTTCATTTGGCTATGGAAGTGACCATGGCATGGAAGATTTGATCCTGACTTGGAGGAAAAAATAAGCAAAACTCTCAAAGGACAAATGCCCAAATAACCTGTTTTCGTGCAAATGTCCTCATAAACAAAGAGAGGCAAAATGAATCCTGAAGACATAAGATACTGTTGGAAATAACACACAACAGTAATAAACCATGGGTAGCTGCAGGAGCAGGCATACCACTTACTTTACCAAATGGGATTTATCTTTCCTCTGTAATCTCCTCCTAATAATAGGAGCCCCAAAGTGAAGTCTGTCTAGATTTATAAAGTAAGTAAAAATGGGTAGGTTCCAGATCTTTATGCATACCAGTAGCTCTGTCATCATGCAACAGCTTGCTGGGCAAAGGATGTGGCTACCTCTGTTTTCTGTACATTAGCCAGGCTTGTTGGTGCTCTTTAAATTCTTAACAAAGATGACGACACTGCAACTGATGGAGGATTAGAAATGCAGCTATCCCAAGTGCAAAATGAGAGGCCAGATTTTCAGCCCCCTATTGCTGAGCCTATGGATATTTTATCAGAACAGCCACATAAAGAAATGCATAAACATGCTTATTAACATCCTCACCTAAATTTCCCCTCCATAGTATAACTAGTTGGCTGCAGTAAGGCAAGTGACTTCTCCTCCTCTGGGCAGTGACCTTTGGAATAATTAGCAACCTGAGAAAATAACCATAAGGTGGTACCTCAAAGTGCTAAAGAATAACAAGGATGGGCTGGGCGCGGTGGCTCACACCTGTAATCCCAGCACTTTAGGAGGCCAAGGCGGGTGGATCACAAGGTCAAGAGATGAAGACCATGCTGGCCAACATAGTGAAATCCTGTCTTTACTAAAAATACAAAAATTAGTCAGACGTGGTGGCACATGCCTGTAGTCCCAGCTACTCAGGAGGCTGAGGCAGGAGAATCGCTTAAACCCAGGAGGAAGTGGAGGTTGCAGTGAGCTGAGATCGTGCCACTGCACTCCAGCCTGGGCAACAGAGTGAGACTCTGTCTCAAAAAAAGAAAGAAAGAAAGGAAAGAAGAACAAGGATGCTGGCAGAAGCGAAGTAGGAAATGTGTACATACACATATACATATAAATACATATATATCAATATATACGTGCATATGCATACATATATAAACACACATATGAAAGAAAATAAGGAGAAACACTTTGGGAACATGCTATTTTAGAAATCAAGGCTCCATTAAATAGGGAAACTACGTCTGTATCAAGCCAAATGTTGCAGGAATGTATTAACCAGTATAGAACATCAATATGGAGTTGTATAGTTATGTTTCTTAAATGTGAATAGATAACTTTGTGGAGGGTTATAGCTTATTCAAAAACCTCTTATGTCACTTTTGACCTGTGATTCTTACCATGAGTGAATTGGTGTAATCCAGTATAGGAGGGGCCTCAGTATTGCCCCTTTTAATCTGGAAAATCAACTGGGGTTGATTGACTGTAAAACAGACCCCAATTCTGTACCCAGCCAGTATCCCTTCTTTTTCCAATGTGGCTTTCAACTCCTGCCTTGAAGTGGTGGAGTTTACTTTCTCAACTCTCGAATATGGGCTAACTGTGTAACTTGCTTTGGCCAAAAGACTGCAGCAAGAGGTGATGATGTGACAGTTCTGAGACCAGCCAGCCATGTCTTGAACCAGCAAGACACAGCTGACATGTCAGTTGACCACAGACATATAAGAGTCCAGAGTCCGGCCTAGACCAGCACAGCTGCGCAGCTTATTCATGGACTCATGAGAAATAATAAACAGTTTTTTTGTTTTTTTTGTTTTTTTTAAATTGCATTTTAGGTTTTGGGGTACATGTGAAGAACATGCAAGATTGTTGCATAGGTACACACATGGCAGTGTGATTTGCTGCCTTCCTCCCCAACACCTGTATCTGGCATTTCTCCCCATGCTATCTCTCCCCAACTCCCCACCCCTCACTGTCCCTCCCCTATTTCCCCCCAACAGACACCAGTGTGTGATGCTCCCTTCTCTGTGTCCATGTGTTCTCATTGTTCAACACTCCCCTATGAGTGAGAACATGAGGTGTTTGAGTTTTTGTTTTATGTCATTAAATCTGGGGATAATGTGTGACACAGCAATAGCTCCACAATTTTGCTCAACATTATGGTGACTACATTCCCTACCTAAGTAAACAATACTTTTGGGTCTTAGATTATTATTGCTGTCGTTATCATTTTTGCTATCTCATGTGAGGTGCAGTTCTTAGTACCCCATGCAGTTACTATAAATAGTGGCTTGAGGAATCCATATTTCTGGTATAGCATTTTACCTAAATGAAAGATCTGGTTCTAACTATGGAGACATTAGTTTCTTGCCATTAACCCTTTGCATTAAAAAAGATACCTCAAAGGAGCAGCAAGCAGCCACCACACAAGGCAGCAGGAAGATAAAAAGTGATCTAGTAATGGGATTTGGATGAGAAGTGCGTTGCAGCTGGGTGTGGTGGCTCACGCCAGCGCTTTGGGAGGCTGAGGCGGGTGGATTTCCTGAGGTCAGGAGTTCCAGACCAGCCTGACCAATATGGTGAAACCCCGTCTCTACTAAAAATACAAAAATTAGCCAGACATGGTGGTGTGTGCCTGTAATCCCATGTACTCAGGAGGCTGAGGCAGGAGACTCTCTTGAATCTAGGAGGCAGAGATTGCAGTAAGCCAAGATCGTGCCATTGCACTCCAGCCTGGGCAATAGCACAAGGCTCTGTCTTAAATAAATAAATAAATAAATAAATAAATAAATAAATAAATAAAACACTACTTTGCATACAGATTATAGAATGCTTTGCCTTGGAGACCATTTTCATGTGCTGTATGCCAGGATCAAGAGTAAACAGGCAATGCTGACTGGCAGACTCTTTAATTCAAGTTCCAGAATTTCAAGAAGAAACAATAATTTCCCCCAAAGCATGTTTTACAAAGAAAGAAAACCAGTAAACCTTTGGGGGTGGATTTTCAAGCAACTACGATGAGAGAAACACCCTTTGGAAGACAGAGAATTATAATTTCCCCCAAAATTGGTAGTAAAGATAACTATAAGAATTTGCATAATCATGCTAAGTAATATAGTATAGTTTACTAAATTATCTTTTTAAGGTTTTGGAAAATGATATCTGGATACTTCAAAAAACAATTGGCATAGTAATAGTTACTGGTTGTTGAAGATGTACCTTGCGAAGACTTTTTAATATTGTAACCCTGGTGTGTACAACAATCCATCAATATAGGCATTATTGTCATTCTGATTCAAAAGATGAGGAATGTAAAAGAAAAATAATACATAATTCACCAGAGGTCACATTTGAAATACATTAATGATATAAATAGTTTTCATTTGAGCAATTTTAATGCTCTTTGGCTTCTTTTTACATGTATTATTATGTGTTTTTGTTGCTGGCTCTGAACACATCAGATCCAGAATTACTTAAGAATCAAAACAGACTCCTCCAGACCTTTCTTTTCATCCCCACCTCTCTTTTCTAATACTTCATCGCTCCCAAAAATTCTTCTATTCTTTATTTAGACATCTATTTCTTATTTATCTTCTTAGTCTGAAACTCTTGCTCCACCAAATTTCATGGTTACACTCAATAAGAACAACATGTAGATTTCAGATGGGGAAGACTTCGTGACTGACGCAGCTTCTGCTTGTAATCCCAGCTACTTGGGAGGCTGAGGCATGAAGATCTCTTGGACCTGGGAGGCAGAGGTTGCGGTGAACAGAGATTGCACCACCAGTCTCCAGCCTGGATGATGGAGCAAGAGTCCATCTCAAAATAAATAAATAAAGAGATAAAACATAATAATAGATTAAAAAGTCAGCAAGGAACAGAAAACTGTCAAAATTGTCATCTTGGCACACTTGACAAATAACCCAAATACAATTTTTCAAAAATAAATATTTTCATTAAGACTAAATTCTTATTTATAGTTTAAATACATGAGACAGCATGAGGGAAAATTAGCAAGCTGACAAATACAAATAAATTGAAAAGCAAGTCAAAAATATGTGAAGTTAAGAATTATAGTGGCTCACACCTATAATCCCTGCACTTTGGGAGGCTGAGGTGGGAAGATCACCTGAGGTCAGGCGTTTGACACCAGCCTGGCCAACATGGTGAAACCTCATCTCTACTAAAAATACAAAACTTAGCTGGGCATGGTGGTGGGCACCTATAATCACTCGGGAGGCTGAGGCGGGAGAATTGCTTGAACCTGGGAGGCAAAGGTTGCAGTGAACTGAGATCGCCTCACTGCACTCCAGCCTGGGCAACAAGAGAGAAACTATCTCAAAAAAAAAAAAAAAAAAACAGTAATATGACAGAGTGAGAGTCCTAATGATAGCTCCTTAATATTCTGGAATGAGAAAATAAGTAGAACAAGGAGCAGTACATATTTTAAAAGACATATTAAAAACAAAAAATCATAGAATAAAAAAGCACACAACGCATTCCACATAGAAAAATATCAAAAAAAAATAAAAAAAAAATGTGTTTGAGGTGCACTCAAACACATTAGGTAGGCTTGAGCAAATTAAGAGAGCAAGAAAGAGAGAAGCGGGGGGCCTTACCGTGATATCTGTAGATTGAAAAACATCCAAACACACACACACACACGCACACACACGCATGCACACACACGCGTGAGAACACACACTCTCTCTCTCTCTGAAGGCATCAACTCCAGCAGACACATACTAAAAAAATCTAAAGAATGAATTCATTGGAGGAGAGGAAGAAACAAGACTCCAGGAAAAACATTTTTGACGTGTAAAAATAGTGGAAAGAAGGTAAATTTTTAAAAACGTAAAAATTACACTAATAATAATGTCTAATCCATGGTGTTATAAAAAAGGGAGATTTAAAATAGAGATTGGAAATGGCTTGTGTGTCCAGTAGGGGACGATAGATGCTCAGACTTTATAAAGCAGGTGAATTAATCAGAGTAAGGGTGGACTCTTGATGAATTTTAGACTCTTAAAATTCAGATAATAGAGAAAAATTCAATTTATTAGAGGAAAAATTAGAGGAATAAGGAAAAGGATAAAAAGGCAAGAGGTAAAATGGCAGATCAAGTAAGACGGGAAAAAGCATAAAAATGAATGCACATGTATAATTGATCATTGTCACTGCAAATAGTGTAAACCAGTGGTCAGAATGTTTTTTTCCTGTAAAGACCCAAGGAGTAGGTATTTTCAGTTTTTTAGGCCAATTGGTTTGTCACAATTACTCACCTCTGCCATTGCAGCAAGAAAGCATCCATGGACAATGTACAAATAAACTGCTGTCTTCTGATAAAACCTTGTTTATTAAACTAAGCAGTAAGCTGGATTTGGACAATGGGTCATGGTTTACTGATTCCTGTTCTTAACTTATTTAGAAAATACAGAATTTAAGATTGGGAACAAGGCAAGGGTGTCCTCTTTTACCACTAATATTTAATTTTCTACTGAAAGTCCTAGCTAGTGCAACATGAGAAAACAAGAAAAAAAAGGTATGGAGATTGTGAAAGAAGAAATAAAACTTTGTTCATAAATGACGTGATTCATTCCTTTTTATTGCAGTGTAGTATTCTACAGTATAGATGTACCAGTTTGCTTAACCATTCAGTTGGTGAAGTAAATTTGAGTTGTTTTCAATGTTGACTATTACAAATAAAGCTGCTATGACCATTCCTGTGCAAGCTTTTGCATGGATATAAGTTTTTGTTTCTCTGGGATAAATACCTAAGTGTAAATTCCTGGGCCATATGGTAAATAAATGTTAATTCTGTAAGATCTACCTGTCGATTTTTTTTTTCTGAAGAGGCTGTGCCATTTAACTTTTTCACCAGCAACTCATGAGAGATCCAATTGCTCTACATCCTCATCAGTCTTTGATATTGCTACTTTAAAAATGTTTTAGTTGTTTTAAAAGATGTGTAGTGACATCTCATTATGGTCTTAATTCTCTTAATGGATAATGATGCTGGTATCTTGTTGTATGCTTATTTGCCATCCGTATGTCCTCTTTGTTGAAATATCTTTTTATATCTTTTGACCATTTTCTAATTGAATTGGTTGTTTTATTGCTCTTGGTTTTTGAGAGTCCTTTATACATTCTAGATACAAGTCCATTTTCAAATATGTGGCCTGCAAATATTTTCTCCTATTTTGTAGCTTGTTCTTTTCATCCTCTTTTTTTTTTTTTTTTTTTCAGACCATGTCTTGCTCTGTTGCCCAGGCTGGAGTGCAGTGGCTTGATCTCAGCTCACTGCAATGTCCGCCTCCCAGATTCAAGTGATTCTCCTGCTTCAGCCACCTGAGTAGCTGGGACTACAGGCTCCTGCCACCACGCTTAGCTAATTTTTTGTATTTTTAGTAGAGATGGGGTTTCACCATGTTAGCCAGAATGGTCTCGATCTCCTGACCTCATGATCCTCCTGCTTCGGCCTCCCAAAGTGCCAGGATTACAGGTGTGAGCCACAGTCCCTGGCCTCTTTCATCCTCATAACAGGATCTTTCATACAACAAATATTTTCCTTTTATGAATTGTGCTTATTATGCCATGTCTACAAATCATTTGCCTAGCCCTAGGTCCTAACAATTTTCTTCTATATTTTCCTTGAAAAGTTTTATAGTTTTATGTTTCAAATTTAAGAATATGATCCATTTTGAGTAGTTTTAGTATACATGCCATTGCACTCCAGCCAGGGCAACAGAGCAAAAACTCCATCTAAATAATAACAATAATAATAGGCCAGGTATGGTGGCTGTAATCTCAACACTTTGGGAGGCCAAGGTGGGCAGATCACCTGAGCTCAGGAGTTCGAGACCAGCCTGACCAACATGGTGAAAGCCCATCTTTACTAAAAATGCAAAAATTACCTGAATGTGGTGGCGGGCACCTTTAATCCCAGCTACTCAGAAAGCTGAGACAGTAGAATTGCCTGAACCTGTAAGGTGGAGGTAGCAGTGATCTAGGATTATACCACTGCACTCCAGCCTGGGTGACAGAGTGAGACACCATCTCAAAAAATAAATAAACAAATAAAATTAAAAAAATATATCTGCCAATGAATATCAAAATGGTTCCAGATAAATCTCAACTTCCCAGTATCCTAAGAAAGATGGATATTTCTTGGGTTCATGTGTGTTACTTTTATATTCAGGATCAGATGAACACCTACATTACATAAGTCTAACACTTCAGCTAGGAGAAATGTGAAAGCAAAACATTTTTTTATTTTTTGAGAAAGAGTCTCACTCTGTCACCCAGGCTGGAGTACAGTGGCATGAGCATGGCTCACTGCAGCCTCAACTTTCTGGCTCAAGTGATCCTCCCACCTCAGCTTCCTCAGTAGCTGGAACTACAGGCATGTGACACCACCAACCCTGGATAATTTTGGTATTTTTGTTGTTGAAATGGAGTCTCACTTTTTTGCCCAGGCTGGAGTGCAGTGGCGCAATCTCGGCTCACTGCAACCTCCACCTCCTGGTTCAAGTGATTCTCCTGCTTCAGTCTCCTGATTAGCTGGGATTACAGGTGCCCGCCACCACGCCTGGCTTAATTTTTATATTTTTTTGTATGTTTCACCATGTTGCCCAGGTTGGTATGGAACTCCTGGGCTCAAGCAATCCACTCACCTCAGCCTCCCAAAGTAAAATTAAACATTTTAATACCAAACAGAATAAAATTCTTCTTTTTTTTTTTTTTTCATGGAATCTCACTCTGTCCTCCAAGGCTAGAGTGCACTGGCATGATCTCAGCTCACTGCAACCTTCATCTCCCAGGTTCAAGTGATTCTCCTGCCTCAGCCTCCCGAGTAGCTGGGATTACAGGCAGTCACCACCATGCCTGGCTAATTTTGTATTTTTAGTAGAGATGGCATTAGGTCAATGTTGGCCAGGTTGGTCTCAAACTCCTGACCTCAAGTGATCCACCTGCCTTGGCCTCCCAAAGTGCCAGGATTACAGGTATGAGCCAATGCACTCAGCCTAAAATTTTTCATTCAAAGACACCATCCATAGAAAATGAAACAGCCGGGTGCAGTGGCTCCCATATGTAATCCCAGCACTTTGGGAGTCTGAGACGAGTGGATTGCTTGAGACAAGGAGTTCAAGACCAGCCTGGCCAACATGGTGAAATCCCATTTCTATTAAAAATGTAAACCTTATCTGGATGTGTTGGCCCACACCTGTAATCCCAGCTACTAAAAAAAAAAAGCAATAAAAATAAATTTATAAAAAAGACTTTCAGAATGAAATAATTACAGAATACAATAGAGAAGAGAGGAGACACAATAATTTAAAGAATGGAAGGGAGAAAGGAAGCAAGAAAAGAAGGTAAGATGGGCATTTCTCTGCACTGGCCAGGCACAGTGGGTCACGCCTGTAATCTCAGCACTTTGGGAGGCAAAGGCAGACAGATTGCTTGAGCTGTGGAATTCGAGACCAGCCTGGAGAACATACTGAGACCCTGTCTCCACAAAAATATGCAAAAATTGGCAGTGTGGCTGTGGTCCCAGCTACTCAGGAGGCTGAGATAAGAGGATTGCTTGAGTCCAGAAGGTCAAGTTGCAGTAAGTCATGATCACACCACCACTGCACTCCAGCCTGGGCAACAGAGCAAGACTGTATCTTAAAAAAAAAAAAAAAAAAAAACAGACTGGGTGCAGTGACTCATTCCTGTAATCCCAGCACTTTGGGAGACTGAGGCAGGCAGATCACCTAAGGTCAGAAGTTCAAGACCAGACTAGACAACATGGTGAAATCCTGTCTCTATTAAAATAAAATTCACCCAGTGTGGTGGCATGTGCCTGTAGTCTCAGCTACTCAGGAGGCTGAGGCATGAGAATCACTTGAACCCAGGAGACCAAGGTTTCAATGAGCCAAGACCATGCCATTGCACTACAGCCTGGGTGACAGAGGAAACCCCATTTTAAAAAAAAGAAAAGAAAAGAAAGAAATAATGCATGGCCACTTCTCATGCTTCCAAAGTTGAGCTGGAAAAGGGGAAAAGAAAACAATCCTTATACCCTTAAACTGGCCCAAAAGGACCCAATATGACTTGCCAAGCCAGACTGCAGACTGTTAAATGTTTGCAAACATAATGTATCACATGTTTTTCTGGTCCATGTTTTACAAAGTAATAATTGGCTGGGCGCGGTGGCTCATACTTGTAATCCCAGTACTTTGGGAGGCCGAGGCAGGTGGTTTACCTGAGGTCAGGAGTTTGAGACCAGCCTGACCAACATGTTGGAACCCCATCTCTACAAAAAATACAAAATTAGCCAGTCATGGTGGTGCATGCCTGTAATCCCAGCTACTTGGGAGGCTGAGGCAGGAGAATTGCTTGAATCCGGCGGGGGTGGGGGGGATGTTGCAGTAAAACTGAGATCATGTCATTGCACTCCAGCCTGGGTGATAGAGTGAGACTCTGTCTCAAAAAAAATGTATTAATAAACTAAGATTCCAAAGATGTACTTGGGTTGCTATGCTTTGGGGTTTTAAAATCCTACCTCTTTTGGCCAAGTACAGTGGCTCACAACTGTAATCTCAGCACTTTGGGAGGCTGAGGTGAGCGGATCACCTGAGATCAAGAGTTTGAGACCAGCCTGGCCAACATGGGAAAACCTCATCTCTACAAAAATATAAAAATACATGTGGCTCTATGGCCCAACCCTGTAATTCCACCTATGATAATCGCTTAAACCCGGGAGGCGGCGTTTGCAGTCAGCAGAGATTTCACCACTGCATTCCAGTCTGGGTGACAGAGAGAGACTCTGCTTCCAAAAAATTAAAAATAAAATAAAATCCCACCTCTCAGAGAATAGTGACAGGGAGGTAGCAAGGGGGCTTCTGGGCTGCTGGAAATGTTTTATTACTTCATTATCTGGGTCCAGGTTATGTGGGTGTGTTCAGTTTCTTAAAATTCAGTGACCTGTACACTCATGATACGTACACTTTTCTGTATGTGTGTTATGATTGAATAAAACATTTCTAAAAAGTGAATAGAAATTCATCCCCTCCTGCTTGTTCCCATTACTCCTTGAGAGCCATTTGGCAAAAAGTTATGAAGAGCCTTACTGACTGGCACAATCTCTGACCTTAGGCCTTTCTGGGAATGTGTCAAAAGGAAATTATCAGGTATTTGGGGAAAGATGCATGTGTCATGATATGTTTGCTGGGAAATAATGTAAATGTCCAACAATGGGAAGTTGAAGATAAATTATGCACTTCTGATTTCTAATCCAGCATGTACATGTAAGATCTTAGAAATCATCACTACCGTCCTCACAAAAAGAAAAAAGCTGAAGGCCAGGCATGTTGGCTCACGCCTGTAATCCCAGCACTTGGGAGGCTGAGGACAGATCACCTGAGGTCAGGAGTTCGAGACCTGCCTGGCCAACATGGTGAAACCCTGTCTCTACTAAAAATACAAAAATTAGCCAGGACTGGTGGCATGTGCCTGAAATCCCAGCTACTCAAGAAACTGAGGAAGGAGAATCACTTGAACCCAGGAGGTGGAGATTGCAGTGAGCTGTGATTGCACCATTACACTCCAGCCTGAGTGACAGAGTGAGACTCTATGTCAAAAAATATACATATAAACAAATATATGTGTGTGTGTGTGTATGTAATGCTAACACTAATTAAAAGAAAAGGAGTAGCTATGTTAATTGCAGATGAAGCAGACTGCAGAGGAAGGAAAATTATCAGGGAGAGAGTCAGAAGATATAAGAATCCTTAATGTGTACCAGCACAGCAGCAAAGCATCAAAATACATGAGGCAAAAACTGATAGAACTACAAGGAGAAATAGAGGAGTCCAATATTACAGTTCAAGACTTCAACATCCTCTATTAATAATTGAACTGAACAGCACCACCAGACAACTAGATCTAATTGGCATCTATAAAAGATTTTTTCAACAATGGCAGAATGTACATTTTTCTTAAGATCATATGGAAATTCACCAAAAATAGACCACATGCTATATCATAAAACACACCTGAACAAATTTAAAAGATTAGAAACCATACAAATTATGATCCCAGACCACAAGGGAATTAAACAAGATAGCTAGAAAACTCCAAACACTTCATGATTAAATGACACACTTCCAAATAAACCATGAATCAAAGAAGAAATATCAAGAGAAATGAAACATTTTGAACTAAGTGAAAATGAAAATATAATGTACCAAAATTTGTGGGATGCAGCAAGAGCAGTGTTTACAGGAAAAGCTTCAGCACTGAGTGCATACATTAGGAAAAAGGAAAGAGCTAAAATTATTAACCTAGGCTTCCACCTTAGGAAATTAGGAAAAGAAGAGCAAATTAAAACCAAAGTAAGAAGAAAGAAATAAAGAATAAAAATTAGGGCCAGGCACAGTGGCTTACCCCTTTAATCCCAGCACTTTGAGAGGTTGAGGCGGGTGGATCACCTGAGGTCAGGAGTTCCAGACCAGCCTGACCAACATGGAGAAACCCCATCTCTATTAAAAATACAAAATTAGCCAGGCATGGTGGTGCATGCCTGTAATCCCAGCTACTCAGGAGGGTGAGGCAGGAGAATCACTTGAACCTGGGAGGTGGAAGTTGTGGTGAGCTGAGATTGCACCATTGCACTCCAGCCTGGGCAACAAAAGCAAAACTCCATCTCAAAAAAAAAAAAAAAAAAAAAGCAGATCAATGAAATTGTTTGAAAACAGGAAGTTAGTAGGAAAGATAAATAGCCAGTCTAAACCTCTTATGGTCAGCTGAAACCAGTCTAAGCCAGTCAGAACCAACCCTGACCAGTCAAACCCTAACAAATCTGACCATAGTTGGTCAAAGCCAGTTGTAGCCAGTCAAAACCAGTTGTGGCCAGTTGAAATTAATTGAGACCAGTCATGAGCAGTCAGCACCAGCATACACTGATTTTGGTTGGTTGAAACCAGTAAGAACTAGTTAAGGCCAGTTATACTTGGTCTAAAACAGCTGCCAATTGAAACCAGCTGATGCTTATGCTGTCAGAACCAACCATGACCAGTCAAAACCAGATAAAACCAATTCTGGCCAGCCAAAACCCATCCAAGGAGGTTGGGGATGGTCATAGCTTGGTTGTAGCCAATCAAAATCAGTCTAAACCAGTTGTGGCCAGTTCAATCTCATCTACCCAGAACTGGCCATGACCAGTCAGAATCAATATAACCCAATTGTGGTCAGTCAAAAGAGTTTGTACCCACTCAAAGCCAGTCTCAATCACTTGAATGCAGTTGAGACAAGTCTAAACTAATTGCAACTGGTCAGAACCAGTCTAAACCAGTTCTGGCCAGTTTCAATTGGTCCAAAGTGCTTGCACTTGGTTAGACCCAGCCTAAACCATTTTTTGGCCAGTTGAAATTGGTCTACACCTTTCAGAGATAGACATGACCAGTCAAAACGGGCATATAACAATTGTGATTAATCAAAACTGGTCAAAATTACTGCTCAAAGTTGTACAATGGGAGAGTGAAAAGGATTCTAAGGTCTAAATGATAAGGTAGATGGTCCCCTTTAGTCGACATTGTGACACTTCTCCAGAATCTTCTGGGTGTTTTTTGTTTGCAACGTTCAAGTTCTACTCTTTTTTAATTTGTTCCTTTTGTTTGTTTGGGACAGAGTCTCATTCTGTCACCCAGACTGGAGTGCAATGGTGCAATCTCAGCTCACTGCAACCTCTGCCTCCCCGTTTCAAGTAATTCTCATGCCTCAGCCTCCCGAGTAGCTGAAATTACCGGCACCTGCCACCACCCTGGCTGATTTTTGTAGTTTTAGTAGAGATGGGGTTTCACCATGTTGGCCAGGCTGGTCTCGAACTCTGGACCTCAAGTGATGCACCTCCTTGGCCTCCCAAAGTGCTGAGATTACATGTGGCATGAGCCACCATTCTTGGCCTGGTTCTACTCTTAATGATATCCCCAATTTGTTAAGAATGCTCTCACAATAAAACTGACAGGGCTTACATGAGGATATAGATTCTACAGGGAAGTGGTCAAAATGGGTGGCAATAGGCAGTTTAAAGCAGCTGTGGTTAGTTTAAACTGGTAACTAGTTTTAACTGGTCCAAACCCATCAGAACCCACCATGACCAGTCAGAACTGTCATGAACTCTTTGCATCCAGTCAAAATCAGTCAAAGCTGGTCAGTTGTCTCAACTGGACAAAATTGGTTTAGACCAGCTATAACCACCATTATATATACCTATCACAACTGGTCATCACCAGTCAGAATTAGCATAAACCAACTGTGGCCAGTCAAAACTTGTCATGGCAATATCTAAAATCTTAAATAAAATTGCAACCTCTGTTCCTGAGTTTGCTTCTACCAGGCTGCTGTCTCTAACTGACCTGATCCTCCATCACTTTAAATGGAGAGGTTGGGTCCTCCCCACATTGTAAAAAGAATTTAGACCAAAGGACCAACTCAATCCCCCAGTGGACCAGTCCCTGTAAATACTGCTAACCACCCATTTGTCAGTCAGGCTAGCCAGAATAAAACCTTGAATCTAACACAACTGAGTAAAATTTGACTCAGGCCAGGCATGGTGGCTCATGTCTGTAGTCCCAACACGTTGGGAGGCCGAGGTGGGCTGATCACTTGAGGCCAGAAGTTTGAGACCAGCCTGGCCAACAAGGCAAAACCCCATCTCTAGTAAAAATACAAAAATTAGCTGGGCATGGTGGCGGGTGCCTGTAATCCCAGCTACTCGGGAGGCTAAGGCAGGAGAATCTTTTGAACCTGGGAGGCAGAGGTTGCAGTGAACCAAGATTGTGCCACTACACTTCAGCCTGGGCAACAGAGCAAGACTCTGCTCAAGAAAAAAGAAAAAGAAAAGCTTCATTCTTTATTACCTGAACTGGAAAAAAAACAGGCTTGGTCCTGTGACCAACTAAATGATCCTAGGTTGCTGTTAGAGCAAGTCCACTGACAAATAAAATAAATTAGGTCTTTATGGTTTAAGTCATGATGGCCTTACTTGCTTCTTTTGCATGAAAGGACAATTCACTGGCATATATTTCCCAAACTCTAGTTTCCTCTGCTAATTTATCCCAGGGTTGGATATGTCACCCTAAACCTCATTCTGTCCTAGACCATCATAACCCTCTGATCCAGCAGTTTATTATTTTCCAAATATCCCTAGCTACACATTTCAATGTCCAAACACTACCAAAAGAATAATATGTCATGCACACCACACCTGACTTATACGTGGAGCTCCAAACCCCCTTGTTTTTATCTGGCGTCTCAACTAGGATGTCTCTTCCCATTCTTAAAGGATGCTATATATGGCCAGATGCAGTGGCTCATGCCTGTAATTCCAGCAGTTCGGGAGGTCGAGGCAGGCAGATCATCTGAGGTCAGGAGTTCAAGACCAGCCTGGCCAACATGATGAAACCATATCTCTACTAAAAATACACCAGTTGGCTGGGTGCGGTGGCTCACACTTGTAAACCCAACACTTTGGGAGGCTGAGGTAGGCAAATCATGAGGTCAAGAGATTGAGACCACCCTGGCCAACATGGTGAAACCCTGTCTCTACTAAAAATACAAAAAAGTTAACTGGGCATGGTGGCATGCACATGTAGTCCCAACTACTAGGGAGGCTGAGGCAGGTGAATCACTTGAACCCAGGAGATGGAGGTTGCAGTGAGCCGAGATGGCACCACTGCACTTCCAGCCTGGCGACAGAGCAAGACTCCATCTCAAAAAAATATATATATCCAAAAAACCAAACAAAAAACATTTGGGCATGGCGGTGCATGCCTGTAATCCCATCTACTAGGGAGGCTGAAGCAGAAGAATCACTTGAACCCAGGAGACGGAGGTTGCAGGTGGCAGTCAACCAAGATCATGCCACTGCATATCAGCCTGGGTGACAGAGCAAGACTCCATCTCAAAAAATATATGTATCCAAAAAAACAAACAAAAAATATTTGGGCATGGTGGTGCATGCCTGTAATCCCAGCTACTAGGGAGGCTGGGGCAGAAGAATCATTTGAACCCAGGAGACGGAGGTTGCAGGTGGCAGTGAACCAAGATCATGGCACTGCATATCAGCCTGGGCGACAGAGCAAGACTCCGTCTCAGAAAAAAAAAAGGTCTACACTCACCAGCTAGTGATCTGGACAGCACCTCATTTGAGCCCAGTTTCACAACATGGGAAAGACATCAGATCAGCCCATCCTTACCTAAATGTGACAGCAGTCTAACAGATCCATGGCTAGGACTGGGCATGGTGGCTCATGCCTGTAATCCCAGCACTTTGGGAGGCTGAGGCGGGTGGATCATTTGAGGTCAGGAGTTCAAAACAAACCTGGCCAACATGATGAAACCTAAAATACAAAACTCTAAAAATACAAACATTAGCCGGGCATGGTCAGGGGCACCTACAATCACGGCTACTCAGGAGGCTGAGGCAGAAGAATTGCTTGAGCCCAGGAGGCAGAGGAAAAAGTAGAACCAGGGCTAGTACAAGTGGCTTCATTTCAGTTTTCTAGTTTTGAAACAGGGTCTCCCTCAGTCACCAGGCTGGAGTGCAGTGGTGCGATCTCGACTCACTGCAACTTCTATCTCCTGGGCTTAAGTTATCCTCCCACTTCAGCATTCCACGTAGCTGGGATTACAGGCATGTGCCACCACACCCAGCTACTTTTTTTTTTTTTTTGGTAGAGACAGGGTTTTACTATGTGGCCCAGGCTGGTATCAACCTCCTGAGCTCAAGCGATCCACCCTCCTCGGCTTCCCAAAGTGCTGGGATTACAGGCGTGAGCCACAGTGCTCAGCCCACGAGTGGCTTTAATGACAACGTCAACTACTGACACTGTGACTCATGCTCCTAAGGGATATGCTTTTGTCTGCAGTGAGGAAATCCAATCCTGACCCTATAATCGCATTAGGGGAAGAAATCATGAACAATGTGAAAGTATCACCAAAAACTAGACAAGTTCTTTAAAACTGTTTTCCAAGGTCTCCTGAAGAATTTTGGAAGGAGACACCAACCGAGGGGGGAGTCCCAAAGGGAATTTGCCAAAAGAAATTCCTGATGACACCGAGTACTTCTTCGGGTACACTTTCCTCCCATAGTTGTGGGTAGCTATTCATCAACATGTGCTTTGAAACTTACCCATTACAGGTTGGGTGTGGTGGCTGACACCTATAATCCCAGCACTTTGGGAGGTCGAGGCAGGCAGATCACCTGAGGTCAGAAGTTTGAGACCAGCCTGGCCAACACGGTAAAACCCCATCTCTATTAAAAAATACAAAAAAAGTTAGCCAGTCCTGGTGGCAGGCACCTGTAATCCTAGCTACTCAGGGGGTTGTGGCAGGAGAATTACTTGAACCCAGGAAACGGAGGATGCAGTGAGCCAAGATCACTCCAGCCTGGGCAACAAGAGCCAAACTCCATTTGAAAAAAAAAAAAGAAACATTATTTTAAAGATTATAGCTAATAAAACTGCTGCTACTATGGTAGCACAGCAAGGGTCTTTAAATTCTCTAGCTAAAGTTGTTTTAAATAATTGTATTGAAGGCTGGGCATGATAGCTTACGCCTGTAATCCCAGCACTTTGGGAGGTCGAGGCAGGTGGATCACCTGAGGTCAGGAGTTTGAGACCAGCCTGACCAACATGGTGGAATCCCGTCTCTACTAAAAACACAAAATTAGCTGGGTGTGGTGGTGTGCACCTGTAATCCCAGCTATTCTGGAGGCTGAGGCAGGAGAATTGCTTGAACCTGGGAGGCAGAGGTTGCAGTGAGCCGAGATCGCGCCACTACACTCCAGCCTGGGCAACAAACTGAGACTCCCTCTCAGAAACAAACAGCAACAAAAAAACCCCAAAAATAATAATTGTATTGAATTAAACTACCTGCTAACTAAACAAGGCACAGAATGTATGACAGCAAACTCCTCCTGCTGCACCTCATGGTAACATCTCAGCTAAAGTTAAACACATGTATGTAAAATAAGAGAGCAAGTTTCATAATTGCAACAGATTTTTTTTTTTTGAGACAGGGTTTCACTCTGTTGCCCCAGACTGGATGCAGTGGTGCAATCATGGCTTACTGCACTTTTACATCTCAAGCTCAAGTTATCCTCTCATCTCAGCCTTCCAAGTAGCTGGGATCACAGGCAAGTGCCACCATGCTCAGCTAATTTTTGTAGGGACAGGGTTTTGTCATGTTACTCAGGCTGGTCTTGAACTCCTGAGCTCAAATGATCCACCCTCCTCAGCCTCCCAAAGTGCTGGAATTAGAGGTGTGAGCCACCACACCCAGCACAGGTTTTTTAAATAACCCAAATTAGGTGATTGGTTTTCTAAGATCCCACAAGGGATCTGATCCATATTTTATTGCATTTTTAATTTAGCTTATCTCTCTCATTAACAATTATTATAGCTTGGCCAGGCATGGGGACTCATTTCTTTAATACTAACACTTTGGGAGGCCAAGACGGGTGGATTGCTTGAGTGCAAGAGTTCAAGGCCAACCTGGGGAACATACTGGAAACTTGTCTCTACAAAAATGAATTTTTTTTAAGATACAGTCTTAAAAAAAAAAGATTCTATCTTTTTTAAGATACAATCTCAGTCTATTACACCAGTGCAGTGGTGCAATCTCAGTTCACTACAACCTCTGCCTTCTGGGTTCAATCGATTCTCCTGCTTCAGCCACCCCCGTAATTGGGATTACAAGCATGTGTCACCATGCCCAGCTAATTTTTGTATTTTCAGTAGAGATGGGGTTTCTGCATGTTGGCCAGGGTGATCTCAAACTCCTGACCTCAAGTGATCCACTCACCTTGGCCTCCCAAAGTGCTAAGATTACAGGCATGAGCCACCACGCCTGGCCAAAAATAAATTTTTTAATTAGAATGTGGTGGCATGTGACTGTAGTTCCAGTTACTCAGGAGGCTAAGGCAGAAGGATCACTTGAGCCCAGGAGTTCAAGGTTCAGCGGGCTATGATCACACCGTTGCACTCCAGCCTGAGCAGCAATGTGATACCCCATCTCTTAAAAAGAAAAGAAAACTGGCAAAACTACTTGTGGTTTTCAAAGGATGCTCATCACTTTGAAGACAAAGGTCCTTAATGAAAAATAAAGACCTTTTTTCTAGAGGTCCTCATTCTGGGTACAGACCTAGTGCTATCCAGCTTCAATCCCTGCCATGCTTCCTCTCACCCTATACTCCAGCAGATCCTGTTGATCATACTATGTTCTCTTACACCTGAGCATCCCTGCACAGGCTCTGTTTCCTGCCTCAAATGCCCTTCCCACACCCCACACCCCTCTTCTCCCATGCTGTGCCCTGGGCGAGGGCTTACTGACCAAGTCTCCTCTCTCCCCAAAGTAGGCACTTTGATCTCTAGCCTCCCACTACCAATCCCTGTTTTATAATTATTTCTTTTTCATCTGTCCCTATTAGGCTGTGGGCCTTTGAAGGGGATAGGTCCTTATTTTTTTTTTTTTTTTTTTTTTTATTGATAAGGAATTTGCCTCTGTCACCCAGGCTGGAGTACAGTGGCACAATCTTGGCTCACTGCAACCTTCGCCTCCCAGGTTCAAGTTATTCTCCTGCCTCGGGCTCCCGAGTAGCTGGGACTACAGGCACCCACCACCACGCTCGGCTGATTTTTGTATTTTTAGTAGAGATGGGGTGTCACCATGTTGGTCAGGCTGGTCTCAAACTCCAGATCACCTGCCTTGGCCTCCCAAAGTGCTGGGATTACAGAGGTTAGCCACCACACCTGGTCAATAGGTCCTTTTTTTTTTTCATCTTTTGGCCCCAGCACATACCCTAGATTCTGAGAATAAATGTTACATAAATGTTGGTGAAGAAATCAACGAATGCTGGACTAGCTAATGCATGGGTGAATTGTTATTTCCCTAGCTTTCTCTCACCAGTTGCTAAGATGTTTCTGTCAGTTGTCGAGGAAGTGACCACAGCTGTATTTTGGCCCCCAAATTGTCTGTTCCAGTAGCTTATTGTTTGCAGTTCCTCTTAGCAATTTTCAAACAGGAGCCTAATCAATTCCCAGTCTTCATTCTAACTGAGAAAGCATCGTCAGTCAGCCTGCTCATGGCCCATCTCACTCCTTCATAATAGGCATACATCTATATGTATCCATATAGGACTTCCCTCCATCTCACAGACATTAAGAAATAACATGACTGGGTACAGTGGCTCATGCCTGTAATCCCAGTACAGGCTGAGGTGCGTGGATCACTTGAGGTCAAGAGTTGGAGACCAGCCTGGCCAACATGATAAAACCCCATCTCTACCAAAATATAAAAAAGTAGCCAGACATGGTGGCGGGCACCTGTAATCTGTTACTTGGGAGACTGAGGCAGGAGGATTGCTTGAACCCAGAAGGTAGAGGTTGTAGTGAGCTGAGATCACTCCACTGCACTCTAGCCTGGGTGACAGATGGAGATTCCTTCTAAAACAATAATAATAATAATAAAAGAGAAAGAAAGAAATAATACAGCCTGGGCAAGGTGGCTAATGCCTATAATCCCAGTATTTTGGGAGGCCAAGGCAGGAGGATTGTTTGAGCTCAGGAGTTCAAGAGTTGCCTGGGCAAGTTCAAGGGACCCCAGCTCTAAAATCAAAACAAAACAAAAAATGCTAGGCGTGGTGGCTCATACCTGTAATCCCAACACTTTGGGAGGCTGAGGTGGGCAGATCACTTGAGGTCGGGCATTCAAAACCAGCCTGACCAACGTGGAGAAACCCTGTCTTAACTAAAAATATAAAATTAGCTAGGCATGGTGGCACATGCCTGTAATCCCAGCTGCTTGGGAGGCTGAGGCAGGAGAATCACTTGAACCTGGGAGGTGGAGGTTGCAGTGAGCCAAGATCATGCCATTGCACTGCAGCCTGGGCAAGAAGAGTGAAACTCTGTCTCAAAAGAAAAAAAAAGGCTGGGCATGGTGGCTCACGCTTGTAATCCCAGCACTATGGGATGCTGAGACTGGCAGATCACCTGAGGTCAGGAGTTTGAGACCAGCCTGACCAATATGGAGAAATCCCATCTCTGCTAAAAATACAAAACAGCCAGGCATGGTGGCACATGCCTGTAATCTTAGCTACTTGGGAGGCTGAGGCAGAAGGATTGCTTGAACTCGGGAGGTGGAGGTTGTGGTAAGCTGTGATTGTGCCATTGCACTCCAGACCGGGCAACAAGAGTGAAACTCCATTTCAAAAAAAAATTAAATAAATAAATACGATTTATTAGCTGAGCATGATGACACGTGCCTATAATTCTAGCTACTCAGGAGCCTGAGGTGGGAAGATTGCTTGAGCCCCATAGATCAAAGTTGAACCATGATCACACCACTGCACTCCAGCCTGGGTGACAGTGAGACACTGTCTCAAAATAAGAAAGAAGAAAGAAAGAGAAAGAAGACAAAGACGAAGATGAAGAAGGAGAGAAAGAAACAAGGAAGGAAGGAAGGAAGGAAGGAAAGAAGGAAGGAAGGAAAGGAGGGAGGGAGGGAGGAAGGTAAAAGAACACCTAAAATCATACTTAACATACAATTTACAAAAATTTATGTTAAAAGCTGCTTGCTGTAGGGGATAAATGATTAAGATATTTCAATATCAGCACTTAAAAAAATGTTAGGAGAAGGTGGCATAGAAATTTATTTAACCTGCATACACCAAGTATCAGACTCAAAAACAGCCCAGATCATTGAGACTTATATGCTCTTTTCATAGGTAAGAGAGGTATAGACCTGGGAGGCAGACATGATTTTGCAAGTGTTTCTCTTTGGAAGCTAAGTAAGGCAGATAAATTAAGATGAGGGATGGAACCGCACAGGAAGAGTTTGTTTTATTATGCTCCTTGGAGCTGCCAAAAATAGAAGCAAGTTCTTCAGGGCACAGGTGACTTTTTAAATTTTTAATTTTTCTATATTTAGGGGGTACAGTGCAGACTTTTTTCTTCCTTGACAGAGTCTTGCTTGGTCTCCTAGGCCGGAGTGCAACGGCACAGTCTCAGCTCACCACAACCTCTGCCTCCTGGGTTCAAGCGAATTTCCTGCCTCAGCCTCCTGAGTAACTGGGATTACAGGTGCCTGCCACCATGCCTGGATGATTTTTGTATTTTTAGTAGAGACGAGGTTTCACTATTTGGGCCAGGCTGGCCTCAAACTCTTGATATCATGATCCGCCCGCCTTGGCCTCCCAAAGTGCTGGGATTACAGGCATAAACTACTGCGTCCCGCCTGGAAAGAAAGAGAGAGAGAGAGAGAAGAAACGAAGGCAAGAAGGCAAGAAAAAAGGCAAGAAAGAGAAAGAAAGAGGAAAGAGAGAGAGAGAGAAAAGAAGAAAGAAAGGAAGAGAGAGAAAGAAGGAAAGAAAAAAAGAAAGAAAGAAAAAGAGAAAGAAAGAAAGAAAAAAAAAAGAAAAAGAGAAAGAGAAAGAAAGAAAATCTGTCATCTGACTTCGGGGTTGTCTGGGGTCAAGGGGACGAATCACCCCAGCCTTTCGGAAACCTGGCCCAAAACCAGCCCAAGTCATCCGTCGCTGGGGTGGGGAAGGGGACACCGTGAGGGCTCCGCCGAGTGCTACCAGGCAGTGATCCTGTGGGTAGAGGCGGCCCAGCGGGGTGGAAAGAGATAAGTAATGGCCGGCGCTTACCCGTGCTCTGTGAGTCAAATTCTCAAAGCCCTCCTGTGAAATAGGTCCATTTTGCAGAGAGGGAACGTGAGGCTTGCTGCAGTTAAAGTTACTGCTTGGTAAGCACTATAAAGATGAGAGGTTGGGTATGGGAAACATGTAAGCATCTCTAAAATGGTGATTCAGCCCGGCTGCGGTGGCTCACGCAGGTATTTCCAGCATTTTGGGAGGCTGAGGTGGGCGGATCCCCAGGGGTCAGGAGTTTTGAGACCAGCCTGGCCAACATGGCGAAACCCCGTCTCTACAAAAAATACAAAAATTAGCCGGGCTTCATGGTGCACACCTGTAATCCCAGCTATGAATCGCTTCAACCCGGGAGGCAGAGGTTACAGTCAGCAGAGATCCCACCACTGCATTCCAGCCTCAGTGATAGAGAGAGACCCTGGAAAAGAGAGAGAGAGACGAGAGAGAGGAGAGACAGAAAAGAAAGAGGGGGAAGAGAGAGAGAGAGAGGGAGGGAGGAAGGAGAGAGAGAGAGAGAGGGAGGAAAGAAGGGAGGGAAGGAGGAAAGGAGGAACTTGGATAATACATTTGTGCCAGAAAGTGAGGAAATGCACAGAAACTGATGGATACAAAAGAGGATGCAGGCCTCGGCTTTAAGAGGTTCTCAATGGCCAATTTTAGAACAATGTTTCTTTTCTTAATCCCAAATAGGCTAGTAGAATTTGAGAACAATTTGAACTTCAAAATGAGTAACAGGACTAAAAGGTTATATTTAAAAATCCATGAGTTCATACAGATAACAAAAAAAGGTTAAATTTTTAAAAGGTGTGAGTGCAACAGCCTGAATAGCTCAGAAACATTATATGGAGGGGAAAAAGCCAGACTTAATAGATACTGTATGATTCCATTTATAGGAAGCTCTAGCATAGGCAATACTGATGAACGGTGGTAGAAATTAGACCAGTGGTTGCTTCTGTAGAAGATGGGTTGACCAGGAAGGAGCAAGAGAGAACTTACCTTCACACGGGGTCTGGCTCACATGTATGTATGCATTCACCAAAAACTGATTAGACAAACAACATGTGGACCCAGTGCAGTGGCTCACACCTGCAATCCCAGCACATTGGGAGGCCAAGGCCAAGGATTGCTTGAGCCCAGAAGGTCAAGATCAGCCTGGACAACAGAGGGAGACCCTGTCTCTACTAAAAATAAAAAGGAAACAGGCATGGTAGTGCATGCCTGTAGTCCCAACTACTCTGGAGGCTGAGGCAGGAGGATTGCTGAAGCCTAGGAGATTGAGGTTGTGAGCTAGGATCACACTACTGCACTCCAGCCTGGGTGACAGAACATGACCCAGTGTCAGGGAAAAACAAAAGAGATTGAGAGAGAGAGAGCAAGTCACAGTGGCTCATGACTGTAATTACAGCACATTCAGAGGCTGAGGTGGTTAGATTGCTTGAGCCCAAGTTCGAGATCAGTCTGGACAACATAGCAAAACCCCATCTCTACAAACAATACAAAAATTAGCTGGGTGTGGGGGTGCAAGCCTGTAGTCTCAGCTTCTCAGGAGGCTGTGGTGGGAAGATCCCTTGAGCCCAGGAGGAGGTTGCAGTGAGCTAAGATCAAGCCACTGCACTTTAGCCTTGGAGACAGATCAAGACCCTGTATCAAAAAAAAAAAAAAAAAAAAAAGAAAAAGAAAAAAGAAAAAACAATATATGCATTTCAAAATTAATTTATTTATTTATTTATTTATTTGAGACTGACTTTCACTCTGTTGCCCAGGCTGGAGTGCAGTGGTGCAGTCTCAGCTCACTGCAACCTCTGCCTTCTGAGTTCAAGCAATTCTCCTGCCTCAGCCTCCCCAGTAAGCTGGGATTACAGGTGGGTGTGCCCAGCTAATTTTTCAGCTAATTTTCGTATTTTTAGTACAGAAAGGGTATCATCATGATGGCCACACTGATCTTGAACTCCTGACTTCAGGTGATCCACCAGCTCAGCCTCTCAAAGTGCTGGGATTACAGGCATGGACCACCACACCCGGCCTATATATGCATTTTTGTAACGCAATTATTATTATTTTGTGTGTGTGTGATGGAGTGCAGTGGCATGATCTTGGCTCACCACAACCTCCACCTGGGTCTGGTTCAACAGATTCTCCTGCCTTAGCCTCCTGAGCAGCTGGGATTACAGGCATGTGCCACAACACCTGGCTAATTTTTGTGTTTTTAGTAGAAACGGGGTTTTTACCATGTTGGCCATGGTGGTCTAAAACTCCTGACCTCTAGTAGTACGTCTGCCATGGACTCCCAAATACAATTAAATTTGTTAATGTGATGTAGGGAAAAAGGAAAGCTATTTACAAAAGAATGCCAACTAAAAATGTAATAGTGTAAAAAAATAACCTATGTGTATATTTTTAATTCTAAGTGCCTTAGTTTTAAGCTGGCTACATGGAAATACAGAGATAAAGAAGCAGAGTATACTGAATCACCACCTCCTCCTTCCTGCCTTCCCTTTCACCCAGCAGCCAGGCACCTATCAGTCAGGGACCCCTCAACTACCTGCTCCCCACTCCACCAAGAATTTAGTTTAGGCTAGCTTGCAACATAGATAATTGTACTCCTTTCTTTCTTTTTCTTTCTCTCTTTCTTTCTTTCTTTTTCTTTTTTTCTTTTTTTCTTTCTTTCTTTCTTTCTCTTTTTTCTTTTCTTCCTTTCTTCCTTCCTTCCTTTCTTTCTTCCTTCCTTTTTTTCTTCCTTCCTTCCCTTCTTCCTTCCTTCCTTCCATTCTTCCTTCCTTCCTTTCTCTTTCTTTCTTTCTTTCTTTCTTTCTTTCTTTCTTTCTTTCTTTCTTTCTTTCTTTCTTTCTTTCTTTTCTTTCTTTCTTCTTTCTTTCTTCCATAGTACTCAGCCTAGGAGGAACTGGGGGAGGGCCCTGTGCACTAGGGGACAAATTGCTTGTTGAAACTGTGCTGGGTGTGCCTGCTGCCAGACACCCAATCTTTCAAGACCATTATTAAAAGTCTCACTTTTGCTGTTATTCGGGTCTGAGTCCATCCTTTGGGGTTTGGACGGGCGGCTTTGTTTCTGACAATAGGATGAAGAAACATCACCATTTTATAACCACCATAGTAGTAATGACTTGAGGCAACAATCATCAATGGGTGCTCCATATTTTGTCTGAAATTTGTTTCAAGAACGGGATATTCACAGTTTCAAAATCATCTCCTCAGTGATTACTTATTAATTACAACAAGAATGACAGTGGAGAAATCTGGCAGACACTGTGTCAACCAAATACCAAATTGATATAAAAAAATGGGACACACTGCTTTGTAACTCTGGCTATGACACTCTGAAAAGACAGGGCCAGGTGTAGTGACTCACACATGTAACCCCAGCACTTTAGGAGGCTGAGGTGGGAGAATCGCTTGACGTCTGGAGTTTGAAACCAGCCTGATCAACATAGCCAGACCCAGTCTCTACAAAAGAAAAAGAAAAAAGAAACAACCAGGCGTGGTGGCACACAACTGTGGTCCCACCTACTTGGGAGGCTGAAGTGCGAGGATCACTTGAGTCCAGGAAGTCGAGGCTGCAGTGAGTATCATTGTGATTTCTTTCTTTCTAAGGTAAGAAAGATTTCAGAAGTGTCATGGCCTCAGAACTGGGTGACTGATGTGGAATGATGGTGAAAAACATTGAGGTCGAGGAAGTGAAGGAAATAAAAGGCTCTGATAGCTGTTCTGAACTCTGGCTTGGATCAAAATCACTTGTGGGGCATTTAAAAAATATATAGATGGCAGACTTCACCTCTGCAGATTCTGACTTAGTAGCTCTCGGGTGGAAGATGGATGTCTATGTATTTACGTCTGTGGATTTTGAAGTCACTGCAAGTGTGTCTAATGCACAGCTCAGACAGAACCACCACACAGAAGTGAGCTTCACTGGTGTTCCTTAGGCGGGGATTTTGGTATTCATGGGGGTTCTGGAACCAATCTCCCATGGATACCAAGGCACTAGAAGGAGCCCAAGACTGAATCAGGAGACCCAGGTTCTAGAACCAGCTCTTTCACAATCTTCAACTTCAGGATCCTTCCTTTAATGAAAGAACTGAGAGCTAAATCAGTGCTTCTGAAGGCATGTTCTATGGAGCCATAGTCCCATCAGTTGCCATAAAAAAAATTTCAAATTAAATGTACGTGGGAAATAATGCATATAATACATAATGTATTTGACATCCCTTTGGGGGTTTCGGGGATCTAGGATGTATATTACCATATGAAAATCTTTTAAGATTTATAGGAAAGAAACTTATTTAACTTTGTTGAAGCCAGATTTTCCAAATTCAGTTTGTCCCCTTTTTGCAACAGACATAAAATACTAATTTAGCACAAGTTGGGAAAACTACAATTAGGTAATCTCTGGAGTCCTCTTCAGTTTGTACTGAGAAAATTAAAATGGACCAGTCTGAGCTATTCTGCACCCCAGGTGCAAAACACCACCCCACTGCGCCCATGCAGGGCACGCTTGTTTAGAGTCATTTTGTTCCAGACTCACCCATTATCTTCACATTCTTGGAATTTATGATACAAATAATGATGTATAGCCAGTCAATACCTTATGTGATTTTGATGTGGATTTTTTGTAAACAACTCAGGAACAGCCTTTTATTTTCCTTTAAAGATCCACTTATGGGCAGGGGATGGTAGCTCACACCTGTAATCCCAGCACTTTGGGAGGCTAAGGCAGGCAAATCATGAGGTCAGGAGTTTGAGGCCAGCCTGTACAACATGGTGAAAACCCATCTCTACTAAAAATACAAAAGATTAGCAGAGCATGGTGGCACATGCCTGTAATCCCAGCTACTCAGGAGACTGAGGCAGGAGAATCACTTGAACTCTGGAAGCCGAGGTTGCAGTAAGCCGAGATTGTGCCATTGCATTCCAGCCTGGGTGACACAGCAAGATTCCATCTCAAAAAAAAAATCTACATATAACTACTGTTAATCAGAGAATATTTTCATGGCAACTTGAATCTATGTTCCCAGGTTGCAATCTTCAAGTGTGGCCCAAATAAGCTCTCCACTTAGATTAATTTTGCCTCAACTTCTTCCTTTTAGGTCAATATACCGGACGTAAAGAGGCAGGATTGAGAGTGACTGTCACTCACCACCGGTCTTTCTCTTTGAAAGCGGTGCTTGGCAGCAGCATGAACTCCCCAGCCTCAGAAAGCCCACCAGGTGTCTTGGGTAAGTTCTCCTGAATTCAGACCTCCCACTCTTTGGGTGAAGGCGTAGACATATTTGGGATGTTCTTCAAATCTTCCCTTTCCTTTAAGAGTAAGGGCTTCAGTTTCTGCCTTTGAACAGGAGATTCAGGTCAAGATATCTGCAGAAAACTACCTTTTTTTCTGCCTGTGTCACAGCAGAAAGTTCTGGTCGAGGTTTTTCTACATCTGCCTTGGGATGGGAGGTTAGGGTAAGGGATTGGCAGAGTGGCACCTAAGGTCTCGTTGTATAGAGTGTGCTTTTAAGATTGCATCTGTGTTTTATTTGGGGGGATTGGAGCTTGGTTTTTCATTTGTGACCATCACCAGCTAGGTGTTGTGTATGACACTTATGGGGTGTCCTCTTGTAAGTATCTTAGAAAGTGGACCCACCTAACACAGGGTGGTCGTAAGCGGCAATAGCCAAAATGGGATCCTTTGAAATGTAAAGTAATTCATTTGCATGCACAATTGGGGGAAAAAGCTGGTTTTAGAACCAGACAACCTGAAGGGGAGACCTACTTGAGGTTTGCCCTGGCTGAAATCTGGTAAGAAATTTTGAAAAACTTTTTATTTTAGAGCTCTGTGGTCAGAAATCAGCTTAATTGAAAGCTGATATTTAGGTTATGTTTTCTGCAGCAGGGAAGTCCTCTCCACTTTTTTCTCTTTTAGATCCTGTTTCTGGGAATTTTTTTAGCCAGCTGAAATCCTTTTTTAAATGTGTTCCATCTGTTTGCTTCCTATGTTGGCATTTTTGGTGAGAAAAATTAAAACTTCATTGGCCTTTTTAATGTAGCAAGAAGCACTGTGGATGCATTGCATAGCCTGGTATTGTGGTGTTTCCTTCTTTTTGGGAACTGGGGATTCAATATAGAAGTAAACTTTTTGATTTTTTTTTTCTTGAGATGGAGTTTTGCTGTTGTTGCCCTGGCTGGAGTGCAATGGTGCAATCTTGACTCGCCGCAAACTCTGCCCCCTTGTTTCAAGCAATTCTCCTGCCTCAACCTCCCAAACAGCTGGGATTACAGGCATGCATCATCATGCCTGGCTAATTTTGTATTTTTAGTAGAGATGAGATTTCTCCATGTTGGTCAGGCTAGTCTTGAACTCCTGACCTCAGGTGATCCACCCACCTCAGCCTCCAAAAGTGCTGGGATTACAGGCGTGAGCCACCACACCTAGCCTGAGATTTTCGATTTTTAAATATCTAGGTGTACTGCCTTCTAGTTGTGTCTGCCTTTCCTGTATTTAAATATTAGGCCCTGGAAACTGCAGATACTTTCTTTGTCCTGAATGCATTAAAGGGTTTCACCCTGAAGTCAGTTCATTCATGTTTGTGCAGCAGCTTTGATTTCATTCTTTTCTGTGGCTGCATGGTATTCCATGTGCAGGTTTGTTACATACACATGTTGCATAGTGATGAGGTCTGGGTTTCTGATGTACCCATCACTCCAGTAGTGAACACTGCACCTAGTAGGTAATCTTTCAACCCTAACCCCTGTCCCACCCTCCCTCCTTTTGGAGTCCCCAGTGTCTGTTGTTCCCCTCTTACGTCCACGTGTACCCATTGTTTAGCTCTCACTTACAAGTGAGAACGTGTAGTCTTTGATTTTCTGTATCTGAGTTATTTCACTTAGGATAATGGCCTCTAGCTTCAACCATGTTACTGCAAACAAGGCCTGATTTCATTCTTTTTTATGCTGCCTAGTGTTCCATGTTGTATAGATGTGACATCTTCTATATCGAATTATCCATGGATGGACACTGAGGTAGATTCCATGACTTTGCTGTTGTGAATATGATAAACATACAAGTGCCGGTGTCTTTTGTAATATAATAATTTATTTATTTTTGGACAGAGACCCAGTAGTGGGATTGCTGGGTCAGATGGTAATTCTATTTTTAGTTCTTTGAGAAATATCCATGCTGTTTTTCACTAAGGTTGTACTAATTCACATTCCTACCAGCAGCATACATACGTTTCCATTTCTCCCCATCCTCACCCACATCTGTGACTTTTTAATCATAGCCATTCTGATGGTATCTCCTTGTGGTTGGAATTTGTATTTCACTGTTGATGAGTGATGTTGAACCTCGTTTCATATGTTTATTAGCCACTTGTATGTTTCACTTTTTCATGTTTTTTTTTCGCTTCTTGAGTTCCCTGTAGATTCTGGATATTAGTCCTTAGTCAGATTCATGGTTTGCAGATATTTTCTCCCTTTACGCAGGTTGTCTGTTTATTCTTTTTTTTATTTTTTATTTTTTTAAAGAAAGAAAAAGAGAGAAAAGAAGAAAGAAAGAAAGAGTGAAAGAAAGAAAGAAAAAAGAATGTAAGAGAGAAAGAAAGAGGGAGAGAGAACGGGATTCTTGTTCTATTGACCAGGCTAGAATGCAGTCTAAAAATGGGTTGTCTGTTTATTCTTTTGAAAATTTCTTTTACAGTGCAGAAGCGTTCTAGTTTAAGCCTCAGTTCTCTATTTTTGCTTTTGCTGCATTTGCTTTTGAGGTCTTCGTCATAAATTCTTTGCCTGGGCCAATGTCCAAAAGGGTTTTTCCTAGGTTTTCTTCCAGGTTTCTTATAGTTTCAGGTATTATGCTTATGTCTTAATTTAATCCATCTTGAGTTAATATTTGTAGACAGTAAAAAAAAAAAAAAAAGGGGGGTCCCGGCCGGGTGCAGTGGCTCATGCCTGTAATCCCAGCACTTTGGGAGGCCAAGGCAGGCAGATTATGATGTCAGGGTATTGAGACCCTCCTGGCTAACATGGTAAAACCTCGTCTCTGCTAAAAATACAAAATTTAGCTGGGCATAGGGGTGTGTGCCTGTAATCCCAGCTACTAGGGAGGCTGAAGAAGGAGAATTGCTTGAAACAGGGAGTGGGTGGATGCAGTGAGCCGAGATTGTGCCACTGTACTCCAGCCTGGTGACAGAGTGAGACTCCATCTGAAAAAAAAAAAAGATAGAGGTCTTGTATCATTCTTCTACATGTGGCTATCTGAGTTTTCCAATATCATTAATTGAATAGGATGACCTTTTTTGATGTATATTTTTCTTAACTTTGTCAAAGACCAGCTGACTGTAGGTACATAGCTTTACTTATGGATTCTGTACTCTGTTCTGTTGATCTGTGTGTCTGTTTTTATACCAGTATGATGTTACTTTGCTTACTAGCTTTGTAGTATAATTAGAAGTCACATAATATGATGCCTTCAACTTTGTTGTTTTGGATAAAGATTGCATGGATTATTCAGGCTCTTTTTTGGTTCCTTATGAATTTTAGAATTGTTTCTTATTCTGTGAAAAATGACATTGATAATTTGAAAGGAATTGTGCTGAATCTGTAGATTGCTTTGAACAGTATGGCCATTTTAACGATATTGATTCTTCAAATCCATGAGCATAGGATGTTTTCTCAATTGTTTGTGTCATCTACCATGTCTTTTATCAGTGTTTTGTAATTTTCCTTATAGAGATCTTTTACCTCTTTGGTGAAGTGTATTCCTAGGTAATTTTGTGTGGCTGCTGTAAATGGGATTGCCTTGTCGATTTGGTTCTCAGCTTGAACATTGTAAGTATATTTAAATATTACTGATTTTTTAACATTAATTTGTTTTTCTTATCTTTTGAATATATATATGTGTGTGTGTGTGTGTGTGTGTGTGTGTGTATTTAATAGAGACAGGGTGTCACCATGTTGCCCAAGCTGGTCTTGAACTCCTGGGCTCAAGCTATTCTCCCACCTCAGCCTCCCAAAATGCTGGAATTATAGGCATGAGTCACTGTACATTAATTTGTATCTTGAAACTTTTACTGAAGTCATTTATCAAATCTTTAGGGTTTTCTAGGTATAAGATTATGTCATTAGCAAACAGAGATCATTTGACTTACTCTTTTCCAGTGTGAATGCCCTTTATTTCTTTCGCTTGCCTGATGCTCTGGCTGGACTTCTGGTACTATGTTGAATAGGAGTGGTGAGAGTTTGCATCCTTGTCAGTTCTAGTTCTTAGGGGGATGCTTTCAATTTTTCCCCATTCAGTATGATGTTGCTGTGGGTTTGTCATATATGGCTGTTATTATTTTGAGGTATGTTCCTTTGATGCTTGGTTTGTTGAAAAAACTTTCAGGTTTTTTAGTTTTTTAGTTTTGTTTTTGTTTTTTGAGAGAGGGTCTTACTCTGTCGCCCAGGCTTCAGTGCAGTGGCGTGATCTCGGTTCACTGCAACCTCTGCCTCCCAGGCTCAAGCGATCCTCCCACCTCAGCCTCCCAAGTAGCTGGGACTACAGGCACAAGCCATCCCACCTAGTTAATTTTTGTATGTTTTGTAGAAACAGGGCTTCATCATGTTTCCCTGGCTGGTCTCAAACTCCTGGCCTTACGTGATCCACCTGCCTCGGCCTTCCAAAGTGCTGGGATTACAAGCATGAGCCACTGTGCCCCTCTCCACTGCACCCCAGCTTCCACCTGTGGGTTCTCTGACAGGTTCCAGCACTCTTCCCTCAGGTTTCCCCTCCGGCCACCATCATTCACCTGTAACTTTGGTTCTTTCTGGGGAGAACTGGTTCTACCATCTCTAGTTGCCCATCTTGGGGAAAAACCTGTCTGCTTCTCCGACTATGGGGCTTCTTCCAAGCTTATGCTTGGGAAATGAAGAACTTATTTCTTAAAGTGCTTTTAAGTCACTCCTGAAAGGCCTGCCTCTTAGTGAAGGGGTTTTGAAATGTTAGATTCCTGCCATGCCTTGGGCTGTGAAAGGCTACCTCATCTCTCAGGGCCATTTTCACTGGAACTGCAGTTTTCTCTTTTAAACATTTGCCCCTGGCTGGGTGTGGTGGCTCATGCCTGTAATCCCAGCACTTTGGGAGGCTAAGGCGGGCAGATCACGAGGTCAGGAGATAGAGACCATCCTGGCCAACATGGTGAAACCCCATCTCTACTAACATACAAAAAAATTAGCCGGGTGTGGTAGAGCATGCCTGTAGTCCCAGCTACTCAGGAGGCTGAGGCAGGAGAATCACTTGAATCCAGGTGGCGGGGGATGCTGCGAGCCAATTTCATGCCACCACACTACAGCCTGGGTGACAGAGCAAGACTCCGTCTCAAAAAAAAAATCGCTCCTCAGAAATGGCTTCTTTCTTTATTTCCATCATACGCATTTTAAAAAGATTTCTCAGGTCAACCTTTGTGAACAGGGTAAGAATGTATTTCTTCATGATTATTAGCAAATCAGTACAATCTTACTCTGTTGTTGAAACTTGTGTTTTTCCATCTTTCTAAAGAAAACAGTCACTGTTTCTTTTTTCTTTTTTTTTTTTTGAGGCAGAATCTCACTCTTTCACCCAGGCTGGAGTGCAATGGCACGATCTCAGCTCACTGCAACCTCCGCCTCCTGGGTTCAAGCAATTCTGTGCCTCATCCTCCTGAGTAGCTGGGATTACAGGTGCCTGCCACCATGCCTGGCTAATTTTTGTGTTTTTAGTAGAGACAGTTTCACCACCTTGGCCAGGCTGGTCTTGAACTCCTGACCTGATGATCCACCTGCCTTGGCCTCCCAAAGTGCTGGGATTACAGATGTGAGCCACCATGCCCGGCCAGCCAGTTACTGTTTCTCTAGGCAAAATGCATGTGTTCTCTGTTCTGAAAAGGTTAGGAAAGGTCTGAGGCTGAATTTGTTGTCATTGACACATGTACACATCTCTGCCTTTTGTAATGTGTGAATCTGAGAAATTCTAAAAGTGCTTTTTCATTAAAAAACACCAAACCTTACTGTGCTCTGTCTGTCCAAATGAATAATTTGTATGTCTCTTTACAGATTCTGTAAGCCCCTAGGTGGCTGAAGCTCCTGGCTTCCTTCTGCTGACCCTGGTGCAAATCATTACAGGATTACAGGTCTTCAACCTAAAATTCTATCTTACAAGATCCCTGCCAGGACGCAGATTAGAATACCATAGTGAAGTTTGTAAATGAAGAATTGATACTTTTAGGCAGAAAAAAAAGGTCATAACAACCTTGAGGAGCCCCTATATTTCATCTCGGCATCAACAAGGCAAGATTCTGAGAGTACCCACCCCTGGAAGCAGAAATCATTCTTGTGGCTATTCATCGGCTCCTGAGGTCTCATTAGAAATGGGGTACCTTTAGTACCAGGGAGTGGCTATTCCCCATAAGGCACTGGAAATCAACTTTCAGGAATTACCCTGGATCCTGAAGCCACTGGTCCTGGTGCATCTCCTGACTGTCACGTAGTAGATAACAGAACTTTGGTGACATTACAACATAAGAACTACAGAAAGGTGTAATCCCAGTGGAAGACTGAATCCAGAGACTCAAAAAGGAAGGTAAACACTTGGAAAAATGAGAATAGTGATGTCTCCTTTATATACTGGAAGGATCGTCTTAGAGGAGAGGAGAGGCAGATCTCTGGAGTGTATGTTTTGGGGTAAATTTATTTTTTGTGGGAATAAAGAGTAAGAATGGACCCTCACCAATGTCCTCTCCATCGCCTCTTCCCAGTAGTTCTCATCTACACTTAGAGTCACTTGGAGACTTTAAAATTTAAAATGCTGTTGCTCAGACCCACCCCAGATTAATTAAATCCAACTCTCTGTCAGGGCTTCTTTTTAAATTTCCACCAGCATTTAGCCAGGGCTGAAAACCCCTGAACTCCCATAGGCCACAACAAGGGGAGCTGTACCACCGAAGAGAGACAGTTCTGCATTGAATTCCCCAGTGTCATAGGGAATGTCACAGCCTTTAAGCTTATATCTTAGAGGGCTTCTCTGTAGTGTCTGCTGTACCTACACAAAGCAGAAGGTCCAGGATTTGCATTTAGCCTTCATATCATGTACCAACAAGATGCTTCTCTTTTTCCTAGTTATGCCTTCTCAGAATGCCATTTTTTTTTTCAGGAAGAGAGCATGGAGGAGAAAGAAATGAATGATGGCTCACAGATAGTGAGGTCCCAGGTAACTTCAGTTTTCCTCCCTCTGAAATGCCATTACAGTTCTCAGAATGTGGGCACTTTTACTTTTTCACTTCTCAGAAATGCTGAGTCCCAAAAATCCAGAGCCCAGGAGATTCATGTGACAAATGATATACTCTCCACAGCGTGTTTTCCATTCACCTCCGTAGCTTTTTCTAGCTCTTCTCTCCTTCCAGCATTGTCACCAGACTCAATTCACAGATTCTTATCTGTAATGGATGTTGTGAAGAAAACATAAGAAAACACTGGACTGTCTTTTAATCACCCTTAAATAGCTCACTAGAATTTAAATGATGCTTGCATTCTCTCTGTGAACACTAGGACTGCTTGGAGCTAATGGGATTATTAAGTATGCCTGAGGATAGCATCTACCACAAATTAATGTTCCTCAAGCACCTGTTGCATCTCTTCCAGAACCTGTTTAAGCCTCTTGTGATTTTATAATCCCATGCAGCATTATGGAAACTGATGAGTATGAGTGCAACAAGAGTTGTTTCTATGAAAAGTAGTTGAATGCTTTGGAAAGAGTTAATAAATACTGTCACTTTGTCACTTTTAAAAAATTGCTATCAAATTAGGTGTGAGCAATACTAAATAACTTTTAAAAAGTCATAAAAATCTCAGGATTCCTCCCAAGTATTGTTTCCCAAGTGTTAGTTGTTTGTTCCAACTTCATGGAACAGAAACTGTTGCATCGTAGACATGAGCACTCAGTCTTTTAAATCACTCATAGAAAAGGTGTAGCTTGATTTCCAAAGATGAGAAAATGAGGCACATGTATATGTTTTAAATTAAAATAAAATATTTAAGGTCTCTTTTATGAATCTCTAGTTTAGCCATCTTTTTTGCTTAACATATCAGATACCAGTCTCAGTTGCTTCAGATAGGAGGATTTCTATTATTTCAATTATATATAATAATCATTATCCATATGTAGCCAATAAACTCACTGAGGGGGATTTTTTATTTGTTTGTTTGTTTGTTTGTTCATTTTTTGTAGAGACAAGATTTCACTGTGTTGCCCAAGCTTCTCAAACTCCTGGTCTCAAGCCATCCTCTCACCTCTGCCTGCCGAGGTGCTGGGATTGCAGGTGTGAGCCACCACAGGCAGCCTGGGGGGCTTCTTAAAACCCACATCACACAACTACTATTCAAAAATGCATAGGTTAGGCATGTAGGCTCACATCTGTAATCCCAACATTTTGGGAGATTGAGGTGGGCGGATCACCTGAGGTTGGGAGTTCAAGACCAGCCTGACCAACGTGGAAAAACTATGTCTCTACTAAATATACAAAATTAGACAGGTGTAGTGGTGCATGCCTATAATCCCAGCTACTTGGGTGGCTGAGGCAGGAGAATCACCTGAACCCTGGAGGCAGAGGTTGCAGTGAGCTGAGATTGAGCCATTGCTCTCCAGCCTTGGCAACAAGAGTGAAACTCTGTCTCATAAACTGTGTCTAAATAAATAATCTCTTGTGTTTCTGCAAGTCTTGTAAACGGAGGCACTGACTGTATTTGACTTCAAACTACCTTTCCAGGGAAGTTTATATAGGAATGTCTGTCTTAGAAGATACATGCAGTCTCTCTCTTGAGCACAGAGCAGGTTTGTTCACTTTCCACTCTATTAATGTGTCTCTCTGGTGCAAAAGTCAGGCAGGCTTACTTTCAACTTTAAATGATTCAGATTCTCAAGCTCAGAATTCTTCTCTGTGTCACCCTAATGAAAATTAGGGTTCAAAGGACCCATGCAAATGCTGACACTCTGGTTATTATTGTTGCCATGAGTAGTAAAGTTCTTTGACTCTGACCCAGGGATCTTGTGTCTTCTGTCACCATTCATGAAATTAAATTCTGGACAGATAATAGTGGTATGTATAGTAAAATCTCACAAACTGTACACCCTTACAGTTCTTGACAGGGTGTAGGGGAATAGAGAGACTTTTGGTGAAAAAGAGTTCAGAATGCCAAAATGGCATGAGGAAGGTATTTAATATAATCTTAAACAGTTAAAATTATATCCAGAATTTAAGAAAACATTTAGTGCTTTTCATTTATCACCACAAATATAGACATGATGCTAGTCAAATAGTTTAGAAGCATTAATCAGTATATAAATTGTTTGATTTAGAAAAACCAAAGGCTAGGTGTAATTGAGAACGATCATGTATTGATTTCTAGCTCTTAATTAAAACCTCATTTCTTTAGAAAAAGAGGATATTGAAATATTAGAATGGGACCAGATTAGTTAGAAAACAGTCCTACCCCCATGCTGCCTGAACATTTATTTCCTTTTCCACTGGCTTCTCCACTTTTCTTTCCCCGATTCTACAGAGAGGCTGCCGTAGCCATAGACATCCCTCTGTGCTTTTGATCGTCAGTCTACTCTTCTTTGATTTGCCAGGAGCTTCTGGTAAAGCAGAAAGGCATTACTCCGTGGGCTACATTCTGATTGCAATGAACTAGGCTTCCTCCATTGCAGTTAACCAGTCTAATATCAATAGTTTCACACAAGGGATGCCTTTCTAAGTTGCGTGAGTACATTTCTTTTGTCAATCTGTAGACTTACAGATTTGTTGCTGGATAATTGCAAATTGAGTACATTTATATTATTATTTAGAGTGAATATGGATCTCAGATATTTATTAAACATTTAATGTTGTGCTGACATGAGCTGATCAGCATTACGTCATCAATCCACACAAGAATTCTGTTATCCTATTTTACATCATAGAAAACTTACCTAAGATTATACAATAAAATGTGGAAAGTTGGGACACAGTATGAGCAAAGGAACATAGAGTTGAAATAGCTGAGGTCCCTGTTTTCTAATTTACTGCAAATTCTAATTACTTCTCTCCTTGTCAATTGCTTATCAAGCACTTGTCATAGTATTTTGTAGTCATTTGATTTTGTTGTATTCTTAAATAAACAGTAAGCACACTGATACCAAGAATATATTTAATTTGTCTGTTAAATTTGTTTTTCCTTCATTTTTTCATTGCTAATCCTGAAGAGAAAATTGTAGATTTTTTGGCATATAAGAGTCACTGCATAAATGGGTGAATGAATATCACTGTGGCACCTCAAGCACCCCAGATCTGTTGGGGGGGGTTCTCTTTGTTTTATATTTCCCGACTTTCAGTGCACTCATGTGTTTGAGAGTTTTATTCTAAAAAGACTACTTACTCAAATGCAACTTGGCTGCCTACCGTGATTTGGCAAATAAAGACTTTCAAGGGCAGAAAGAAAAAAAAACCTTAAGATTATTTAATAGCAGCATGTGCCTTCTAAAGAAGCTCAAGAAAATTCTCAAGTAAAACAGAAAACTGTGATATCATTTTATTAATATATGACCTACAGGTTTAAATTAACATCTTATCATTTTATTTTTCAGCGATTGTGTCCATTTCATTTTCCCACCCATTATTAGAGCAGAGCCTTTCTGTAGTTGTCTGATGTTGCAAGCTGAAGTGTGGAAAAATTCTCTTATAGATACATGTTTATTCTGCAAAAAGATGGGATAATATTCTTTAATGTAAAATGAATATTTATGCTGTTGTGAAATTCCATAAAAATGTTTGGGAACATATTTTGGTTTTTTACTTTTTGAAAACTAACATTTTTATGTGAAATTTTGCTTTATTGTTGGAAAGCAAGAGCAAGAAAAAAGTAGGAGATGGTTTTGCTTTAGAAAATTGGGTTTACCAAATCTTTCTTCTTCTCTTGAAACTTGGTGGGAGAAAAGAGCTTTATATTCAAACTAAAAATTTTCTCTGGGTGACATCTACATTTTTACCTTGAAATAGACAATAAAATACACTCCCAAGGACCATAAAGGGGTGTTGGAAGTAGAATACCTGAGTCTTTCAAATTCTCTCTCTCTCTCCCCCAAGTTCAGGTCACCAACTGTCTCCCTTTACTCACATTTTTCCCACTAACTCAATCCTTTTTATTTCCAAGGATTAACTTCAGTGTCTTTGTATAGAAAAATGTGAAGATTTTATGAATTGCCAAATGAAAATGAAGGGTTCAGATTCACTAAAATTGATGGTGTTCTAATTCTAGAAGTTAGAAGAAAATTGCAACAAAAAAATATGATATTTAACTTATTCATTGGTGAAAATATAAGCTGTGGAATAAAATGTAAAGCCAAATATATATTTACCAAAAATCTGCTTGAACATTGTACAGAGTTTATATGACAAAAAGCATTAAAGTAGTTTGATATTTAAAAATATTTAGCAAATTCTACTTTAAATTGCATTTTTTATTACTATCTACTCAGCCCTAATTGACAGGGTGGGAGATATTAATGTTTTGTGCCTACGAGATTGGTTGCTGCCAGGAAAACAGTCAGTCTGAGTATGTAGATATTAAACAGTAAAAGGCAGCTAATGGCTGAAAATGGGAAGTTCTTCAACGTAGAGCTCACGCTGAAAAGAAAAAGAAAAAGAGACTCTTACAGGTCAAAATAAAATTTTGAAAATATCAAACAAAAAATTATAAACTAACTCATTTTTTTCATTAATTTGTACAATGACCAAACATTCTACAGCAGTGTTTCGTGGTGTGATAAAGAACCTCATGATAGCTATGTTAAGAAACTCTATCAGTAGGAAACTTTGAAGGCATAAACTCTGGACAAAATATATGAGGTGGTGACAGTCTCTGGCAGACTTCTAAGTGATATTGCAATCAGGGAAATTCTTAGTATTGCATATATTTTTGAGGGGAAAAAGATAGAAGGAAATTATTTTTGAGTTTGAAGTTTAGTGTGCACTTTAGTATACAGCTAGTATTCATAGAAGATTTTCACAGTCTCAATTGTGTTTAATTAATGTGAAAAAGTTAAAGCATAATGTATAAGGTTAATATAGAATTCAATGAGCAACATATATTTTATATTTTTATAACATCCCGTTTGGCTGTCCCAGTTCATGTTGGATGTGTGTGTGTATTCTAACACCATATGTATGTATATAAATATATATGTGCATATATACATACACATGCATATATATACATACATTTCTAATATGTTCCTTCTATTTCCTTCTCAATTTCTACTTGAACTAACCAAAATATACAGATTCACAGATCATAATTTAAAGAATTTGTGATAATTTTTAAACAATTATGTGTACATAGAATGATTTTAAAGTTCATGTGTACCAGTCAGTTAATTCACTGCTTTGTAGGCTCCTATTTGATACTCCAAATTAATAGGTAAAAACTGCATATCCAAATAATTATTGGACAAGACAATCCTTTGAATACTTATTATTTTGAAATATTTGAAGAATCAGAAAACCATAAATATATAAGCAACTGTTGAACTGTGTGTAAAGTCTGAGTGAATTAAGAGAAGGAAGGTGATTTCATCTTTCAAACCATGTTTAAATATTTCTGCTTGATAATCATAATTGAGAAGTGAGCAAACATTTGTTTTTGCAATTGGCAAAGACCTTGCTATCAATTATACATGTGAAATTATCTTTGTATTAGTTGTCCTTCTAGCATATTATTGTAAAATTAATAGTTTATAGAATAACAGTTTCTTGCATACCACAGCATTTTTGTCTGATTTTTTTCTTAGTAGCCATAGCCAAAAATTACATTTCAACACCAAAAAAAAAACAACAACAAAAAAACACACACACACACATGAAGCTCAATGTTTCTATAAAAGACATTATCAGGCTGGGTGCTGTGGCTCACGCCTGTATTCCCAGCACTTTGGGAGGCTGAGGTGGGCAGATCACAAGGTCAGGAAATTGAGGCCATCCTGGCTAACATGGTGAAACCACATCTCTACTAAAAATACAAAAATTAAACGGGCATGGTGGCACACACTTGTAGTCCCAGCTACTCAGGAGGCTGAGGCATGAGAATTGTTTAAACCTGGGAGGTAGAGGTTGCAGTGAGCCAAGATTGCACCACTGCACTCCAGTCTGGCAACAGAGAGACTCCGTCTCCAAAAAAAAAAAAAAAAGGTGTAATCAAAGTATGATTGAAACCTTGGTTACCAGTAAAGCTGTTCAGTATTCATAGCCATGGTAACAGTAAGATTTAAAATAATAGTAACAGCATATCTATCATGACATTATATTCATAATGTTATTCTTGTTAGTCATTGGCCATTGCATTTATAAAATTGTATTTCCAATAAATTTCTTAGCAAATACTACTTTCTATTTAGGTTCATCTATAACAGCGGAAGACAAAGATGTTAGTATCTTAATCACTTTGGAATCAATATCATTGTGTGTGTGTGTTTTCTTTTTTCTTTTAACAGAGAACTGGGTTTAACTTTTTTATTGTAAATGAACAATTTATACATGTATAAATGTATGGGGTACAAGTGATGTTATAATTTATTAATACAATGTGGAATAATTAAGCCAGTTAACATATTCATTACCTCAAATACTTAACATTTCTTATGGTGAGAATATTTGAAATTTAGATTTTGGAATGTACAGTACTCTATCATTAACTATATTTACCAGGCTATGTAATAGAACTCAACAAAAGAAAAAAAATCCCACATTCCTGCAGTCTGAGATTTTATATCCTTGGGCCATCATCTCCTCATTCTCCCCACCTCCAGCCTTTGTAACCCATTGCATATTTTAAACACAACATTTGAGGTAAGAATTTAATTATTTGGGTTTTTATTATACCCAGTGAAAACTAGATTTAATTGACACCATTCAGGCTGTTTAATAAATTTTGTATGTAACAGTTGAACTAACTAAACAAATAAGTAGATATCCTTAGAAACCATGTGTAAAGTAGGAGTCTTCTGTGATGCCCAAAGGAAGAGAGATCACAGAATTCCCTTTCTACAAAATTTGATAAAAGGTAGGTATAACTTAACAAAATCAAAACAAACAAAATATTTTCTTAACCTGTTTGCATACAATACCATGCCTTTAAAATGAAGTGCATGGGGGTAGATAAGCAGTCATTGTGGAAAGCCAATGAAAATTCACATGCATTCAATTAGAATAATTACATGGTATCAATAGATTTGTCAGCATTAATAAAACCAAAGAGTGAGATATAAAATGAAGAATCGTGATAACTAACACTACGAAAGCAAAAAGACCAGAGAAAGTAACAAAGAGTGGAATAAACAAACATTTAAAAATGTATTCTGGGAGCAATGACAAATATTCCATTCTTGGAAACAACAACTACAAACAGAAGAAAATTGCCCGCAAAAAGTATCCTGCATTTTAGGTTAGCGAATGAGCATGAAGACTTTATAAACCATACTGATGGGGGTGACTGCCAGATCCATTATGATCTTGTACAATAACTTAGTGTTTCTGTGTTTAGAAATAATAATATAACATTTTCCTCCAAGATTTTTATGTAGTTAGACGTGGTATCATATGGTAAGCAGTGCCTGGCAAACAGTCCTGGTTTTTTAGCTAACTGTATTTTATCTTTAGACAAACTTAAGAAAAAAGAACTTAAAAATATGTAAAGGAAGAAAGAATTTAGAAATAAAGCCACAAAGACAAAAGAATATGTCTACAAAAGAAAGCAGAATTTGTAGAGCTAAGAATATAAAATGAGAAAAAAAAATGAAACAGAGAGACCTTTGCAAGAATGAATAATTAAATATAACAAGAAACATGGAAAATTACAACTGAAAACAAGAGTTGGTGACAGAGATGAAAGGTTCCTGAAAACAGTCCAATTGAATGCCGAGGGAAAT